>APFE031043161.1:41906-78754 GCA_000404065.3 Pinus taeda
CACAAGGAGAGCTTGAGAAAGAGCTGAAAGCAAAACTAATCCATGGCCTACAGATCGAATTACAAACTAGCTAACTAATGGCTAAAACAAAATGACTAACTAGCTACAAAAATGACTAACCACTAGCTAACCCAAATGACTAACTACCAGCTATAAAATGGCTAACAAATGGCTAGCCAAAATGAGGCCCCAAGCCTTCTTATTTATACAATTTGAGGACCCAACAGTCCTCCTAAAAGTTAGGGACTTGGCTGCCCAAGACTTGTAGTTAACAGCAGTCCAACTTGACTTGCTTGGCTGCCCTTGTGCTTATTGATTTGGTGGCCTTTGAACTCCTAGCTGATGGTGGAGAATTCGAGGTAAGGACCCATAAATGAGGGGGACACCTGCCTACAAATCCTCTAGCTTGTTCTCTCACGAATTTGGCTGCCAAGTGCTCATTAAGACCTTCAATTTTGTCTCCAAGTTGACCAACAAGGCTACACAAAGCACCCATTAGACTTGTTGGCATAATGACTAACCAAATTCACTCTACTAACATAAAAATAATAAAAAACATGCAATAAACAAATGAGAATGGTGGACTAAGCCGAATTAGGAAGTTGAATGAGCCCAAATAATTGTACATTTTTGGGGCTCATCAGGGGGGCATCAATCTGGTTATGCTACGACACAAAATATCCTACGAGCTGGTTATTTCTGGCCTACTATATTCAAAGATTGCATAATCGCAATCAGAAGTTGCCATGCTTGTCAGATTTTCAGCTGCAAAACCATACTACCACTTGCACCGCTGCATCCAGTAGTTGTTGTTGGGCCATTCGCTAAATGGGGCATATATTTCATGACATGTAACACCACCTCGGTTGGGGAGCATGGGTATATCATAGTCGCAGTCTACTATTTTACAAAATGGGCCGAGGCAATGCCGACATTAAACAATAGTGGCGAAACGACTCCTCTTTTCTTTTTCAATCATGTAGTCTCCAGATTTGGTGTTCCACAAGCTATAGTCACAGATTATGGATCTCATTTTCACAATCACATGATGGTTGAATTGGCTGCCAAATTCGGACTGTCCCATGACAATTCTACTCCATATTATCCGCAAGCTAACAGACAAGTTGAGGCCATCAACAAAGCCTTGAAGTGCATGCTGCAAAGGATGATTGGAGTCCACAAACGGAATTGGCACTTAATCTTGTACTCAGCTTTGTGGGCATATAGGACATCGATGAGAAACACGATTGGATTCACACCCTTTTAGTTGGTGTATGGCCTGGAAGCTGTCTTACTGATTCAGTGTGAAATTTCATCTCTCAAGCTCACAATCAATCTACTTCCCGAAACTTTGGGGGAAGAGGCTCGTTTCTTGGAACTAATTCACTTGGATGAAACCCGTCATGACACTGCGCTGGCTAATGAAGCACATAAGAAATGTGTCAAAGCACAACTTGACAAAAATGTCAAGCCTCGTGTCTTCTCGGAAGGTGACCTGGTCTTGCTCTACGATCAGGACTCAGAAAAATTGGGAGCAGGTAAGTTCGAACCATTATGGATGGGCCCCTACAGTGTTAAAAAAGTATTAGCAAAAGGAGCCTACGAGCTAGTAGATTACGATGAGATTCCATTGTCGCAACCCCGAAATGAGTTGTATCTTAAGTGTTACTATGCTTGATCAAGTGTAGTAGTCTCTTTATGGATATGCTTTTGTTACATTTTTGTTTTCGTCAAGAGTTGTCATTTTGGTTAGCTAATCCACTTTGCATTTGTTGCAGATGTCATACCTGTTGGAATCATTCATTGGGTACGCTGATGGAGCTAGTCATAGTATGTAGAACTTATCTTTTGCAGCCCGAGCCATTTTTTATCCAAGTGGCGAGTTAGTGAGTTTCAAAGGGATATGTATTGGTCGATCAAAGAACAACATCGTTGAGTACAGTGCGTTAATGGAGCTTCTCTCTGATGCCATCACACATGGTGTACGCCGACTTGTTGTCAGGCTAGATTTGCAACTCGTCATCCTACGATTTACTGGCATCCATTCCATTCGGAATCCAACTATCTATTGTATGTTCCTAAGGGTGAGGATTTTGGAGAGACAATTTGATTCCATTCAATATAAACACATTTCTAAAAACTTAAACACGTTAACTGATTCATTAGAAAATTATGTGTTAGATAGACATTTGCAGCATTTGTAAAGAAAAATCATTTCACATTAACATTTGCATCAGGATCACATAACTTAACCAAAATAAAACTCCGAAAAATCAAAAATATATAACTGTTTATAGTTTTTTACAAAATGTTTTGTGTCCAAGACAAAATCAGCCATATGACCCAAATACCAAAAATACAGAAAAGCACCCTAAACTAATGGTGTTGGTGATAGTAAGTCACCGCCTGTGCAATCAAATGTAAGAGCCTAGTCCATCGACTCGGCACGCCAGTAGTATGGCGTTGTAACCTCGGAGGTAACTCGTTGGTCCTCACATCTTGAATACCAAGAGTGAGACCCTCGATCTGATCCTGCAACACTACCAGGGTCTCTGTTATGTCCATATCACAAAGGACATACCTCCCTACAGCCTCTCCTGTTGGAATGTCAGCTGCTGCCCTAGGGCGTGCTGCTGGTCGCACTGGCCCAACATCTGCACAAACATGCCAGTTTGATTAGTCTTGGTAACATTTAAACAAGCACAAAAACATTATAAAACTAATAAACAAAAGTATAGTCAAATCATTTTACCCATAACACTCCACTGCTCGCCAGCCGGTAACACAAAATCAGGGTTGCCTCGGAAATCCATCCCAATGTATGGATACTCCACAAAGACCATCTCCTGACGGTCAAACCACTCAAAGAAGGCATCGGAGAAAGAAATTTGTGACTGACCAGCATGTATGGCCATGAGATCAACCCATCTCTGCATCCATGGTTCCCTCGGTACTGGCAATCCTAATGAAATGTACTGTGACTGCATCAGTGGAATCCTCTCCAAGGCAAAAGGAGTCAAAATGGAACCGTAGCCAAAGTTCTTGGATCTTCCATTCTTTACCTTGGAGAGTTGTTCTTTTATAACTGGGAGTACCGCCTCACACCATTTGAATACCTTTGGTTCTAGGCATTCCAGGGCGTACTGCATATAAGATTTGTTGACCAAATGAAGAGTCGTGCTACCAGCTAATCTAGCAAAGGTGAACAAAATGGTCCTCAAGGACCGATCAGTGACATCTCAGATATTGATCTTGCTGTCCCTACTAGGCTGAGATCCATCTCTACAAAACTGGCGAATATAATCCCTCATAGATTCACCCCCACGGGCGGATCCTGATAGTGAGAGAGGGGCACCACGCCTCGATAACCTCGTCAAAAAGTAGATATCCTCGACTGTCATTGGAATGGATTTTCCTCTAATCTGGAATACCTGGTTGATCGGATCCCATGCATCAAGAAAATATGCAGAAGAATTTGAGCAAACCATATTTTCGTAATGCAATAACTGTGCCTTGGTCATGTAAGGCAATCATGTCCTCTTCTTCATGTTCACATTCATGCCATGTGATGACCATCTTGATCTGATAAATCTTTGAAACACAGAAAAAAGATAAATTAGGATCCTTATTTGAGCAAAAACAGGCAAAAACTTCATGAAAAATCACTATATAAAGTTTCCTCTCTGCGCCCATCGCACCCTGCCTGTGCACAGGGTGAGATGCATACTGACTGGCCAGTGTCTAGCTCAGTATGCATCGCACATTTCGATGCAAGACAAGTGCGATGGAGGAAGAACAAATTCTTCAAACCCCAAGGGCCTTGAAGCAGGGAAAAAGATGCTCAAAATCAGAAAAGGATAGAATGAAAATGAAGAGCTCAGGGTTAGCTCCTACCTGGTCCTAACGGTGCAGAGAATAGTCCACTAGATCTCTCGAAATTAGCTGATGAAATTTGAGGGGGAAAACCACTCCAAAGCTCCAAAATCCCAAATTCGAAATGAAATGGTAAAAATGAGAGGTAAAACTACTTTTTATGTTACTATTTACGTACTTCAAGTAAAATGTTAGTTTTTAATTCATTTTGCGGGCATATATATATTATAAATATATATTATATAAAATATAAATATAATATTATAAATATATATATATATAATCAATTTGATGGAGCAATTGAGCAGGTTGAATGACCGATGAAAGAATCTAACATGTTAAATGGTGAACTGAATATCTTTGACCAATATCATGAGCAATGTTTCCGCAAGGTTCAAGCTCGTTAAAAAATAAACCCGCCACTGAGCATATGTTAATGCAAGGTTCAAGCTCATTAAAAAATAAACCCGCCTTCAATAAACGACCTTTGTGATTGCCATGCTATCAACCTTTTGAACCTTGGTTGTGTTCTTCCATCACCTCCATTCTCCTGGCCGATCATACACTTCCACTTGATTGTTTACCCTTTTGAGGAACAACTGTGACCAGTGATCTTGTTAGCTACCCTCTTTACACTGCCATGTTTTGCGAAGTTCCAAACTTACTTGGAACCAGTTACTACCTAAAAACACCACTCGTTCCTAAAAAATGAGTCTCTTTTAAGCTCATTTTAGACTCGTTAAATATGAAAAGATTTCGAGCTATTGGCCTTCCCGGCTCGTTAAAATAAAGGGAAGCGCCATCTCGCCTATACATTTTAATCCTTTGGAACCTGAGGGATTATCAAACAAAAGATCGAGCACTTGTCTTTTTCGGCTCGCTAAAGCGATCGAAAAGTCATCCCGTTCGTATTGTTTTATACTTTTTCAGACTTAAGGGATTATGGTACGAAAAAGGACTACTGGAGTTTCATTTTCGTCCCTTTTCAAACTCTCTAAATATGAAAAGGATTGAGTTGTCTTTGTCGTTAAAATCGTTAAAATGATAGCGACGAACTTGTCCATCTAGACAAGAACGAGTTTCACTGTCGATAGGCTCGCTAAAACATAGCGACAGGTTTGCCCGACGGGAAAATTATAGAACAAGCATATGTTATCCTCCTCAAGCTTGACAAAAATAAAGAGGTATTGGTTAGCAATGATTGGGGAAAAAGGGAAGAAAACTTGAAAATTTTCATTGGTAGCAGGTCACTCTTGAATATGACACTTTCACTCCATCGCCATGATTGAGTTGGGTTGGGTTATTCCGTTCATCGGTCATATCACCATTGGTCCTCCGTACCATCCATTTTTTGGGGTTAATGCTACCAATCCATATCAGTGTCGCCGTCATGTTCAAGATAAGTCATTCAGAGAATTCATAGCCCAGCTAACGCCTCATCCACTGCAATACCTTCACCCTCCAATTTTCATGACCATCATTCCTGAACCTTGTATCATTAGATCGTTTTTCACCTTCAGAAAATAATTTGCTTCGTTTCATGTCGTAGATGTGGGATACATCAAGGCCCTCCTACAATGGGTCACTTCTTGTCAACATCATCTCATTATCCAAGAAATTGACTTAGAAACAACCCCTCCAGTACTTTGAAGCTTGCATGCCTCAATGGCAAGTTTCTCACTTCCAGTGATAGGTTTACATCAATGGCCTTCGACCGAAAGATTTTGCATGGTGTTCGACATCGACTCATATATTCACACCACGTGAATTGTACGGTAGCACCTTGAGGGTCATTATCATTATTGATGACTCCTCTCGTGCCTGTTAACAGGTTACATTATTGGCTAGTAATCAGGCGATGTATTTCCATGTTTGACTTCAGAACATCTTTTCACATGGATCGACTTGTACATCAAGTGAAGATTGAATGAGTTTGAAGACCTTGGATCTAGTTTCATCCATCCCGGTTGCGATATATTCAGGAAAAAATTAAAAACATTGAATGTACACAGAAGCTACACAAATGATCATCCAAGCTAAGAGATGATGACTCTACATATAAATAATCACCAGTCTACAACCGCAGATAGTTATCTGTTCCATGTACATGAAAATGTATTTATAAAGCTGAGCATGGGAATGCCTGCCTCAGCTAGATCATGAAAATAATATGATGATGATGTATTATATTGTATCTTATACATGTCACCTTCCAGTTCGAATACCTCGGATCCTCATGATAAAGCATTTCACCTGACATCAAAATATTTACGACCTCATGCTTTAGGGGGCAACTGTTATAGACATATTTGGGCATTGCAACTTCAATCATATATGTCGATAAACCAAGGGCTTTTAACCCCTAAAAGTGTTGTTTCATACCCTAAAAGTTCATGGTCAACTGATTACATCATTGCCCAGAAGTTCCACTTGAAAAACCACTCAGAACTGGCCAAAAATAGACCATACTCACTGCTCCTTGGTCAAGGTGCGATGCATACTGACTCCTACACTAGCTAGGTGTGATGCATACTGAAAAGGCCTTATGTGGGGTGTGATGAGTGAGAATGGACAAATGTCTGAAGCATTTTGCTAAGTGGATGCTCATGGAATCTTTCAGAAACTTCCTCTACGACACTTGCCTCTCAGAATTCGCCCAGGGATGAGTAAGAGATGAATGAAATCTCCAAGTGGAGCCAAGAACTATCAGTGAAATGACACTAATCAAAAACTTAGAGCTAACTCACACCCTTGTAAGACATCTATATATGGATCCCTCATCTGAGAGATCTAGGAGGCTAGAATTTTATAATTTGTAAGGAAGTGTTGGTTTCTTTTTGAGAAGAGACATTGTATTGTTGGGTGATCTTTCTTTTCATGAGGTGAAGAGGGCTTTGATGCTAGGACGATGATGCTAGATCAGTCAGTTGGGCTGTAATCCTCTCTTCTACTATTAATAAAGTTCTTTGAGTTTTCCTCCATATAATTGTGTATTTGTGAATCTTGTTATTTGTGAATGCAGTTGTATGGTCAATGTATTTCTGATTCTACATTGTTTATGGTATTATAGATCAAGATGCTTTGATGGTGTTTTGTTGCTGTGTCTCTACAGGTATTCTCTAAAGCAGGACAAGTAGGAGAGTAGTCACAAGCTTTATCAAGGGAGAGAAGAAACAATTAAGGAGCCAAGCAGAAGATCCAGGTTGGTCCCCTTTGCTTCTCTCTTATCTATCATACATAAAGGAAATCACAATTTACTTTGATTCTTTGTTTCTAAGATAGCTACCTGTCTTAGTCGGACTAGCAGATCAAAAAGACACTAGTTTTCTCGGAAACAACTCCTTCGAGGATGCCATGTGTCACGCAAATTTAGGTCTTTTGGCCCTCCAAAAAGGCATTATGTGCCTACCACGTGTCACAAAGGCTTTTAACGTCAACCGTCAGTCATTATTCCCACTAGTAGAAAATTAGAAATTAGTAACTAGGTGACTAAAAAAGTTAGTCACCGCAGATTTTCCAAGTGAAATACTACCAAAAATAAGCAATATTAAGTGAACCAACTAAAAATGACTAACATAAACAACTAATTTAGTCTTGGGCTAAAATATATGACTAGCTAATAAGTAATACGACTAAAAATGACAAATGTGAATGACTAATTTAGTCTAGGAACAAAAATACAAGTACCTAACAGGTAATACAATAATATGAATTAGTCGTATATGTTAGTCATTTTGATTGTGTCATTTCAACAAAATAAACTTACAAGTGGTAGGGTATTTAAAGGTTGTCATATATTGACTGAAAGGTTATGTTTCCTTAAACACTTCTTTATTCAATTTTCATCGAATATCCAACATTTGACCAAGTCAATTATCTATTCGTTTGAAAAAGCATTATGAATTCTTTTTAATTTCTCATTCTTATTATTATTAACAGTTAACCATAAATAGTGCAACTTCTAGTGAAACATAAAATATATATTATAATATTTCGAACCCTTCAATCATCAAAGGTTGACAATTACAAAACCCCCAAAAATAACAAAAGAAACACCAAGAGGCTTAATCGTGTGGAGGAAAAATTACAACAAAAGGAGGCTAAGTATCTCCAACTAGAGAATTGGGCATGGCAGTGAGACTTCGAAATTAGAGGTTAGAAGTTATGACAGTGACACTCTAGGGGAGTCAAACCCAAGACCTTTCTTGGATCTTATGAATAATGTTTTGAGAACAAGTTATAATGTTAATGTAAGCCCTAGTCGTAGCCCTAATCCAAACCCTAATTGGAACCCAATTCCATAGCCCTCTAAGACCAAAAGCACTTAGGACGATGGTGAGGTCAGTGGCTCAACCCTAGAATTTCTCAAAGCTAATGTTGAGTGTAATGTTGATAACAAATTTGTTACCAGTAAAATGGAGATTGATATAGAGCTTTGTAGTGAAAATGAAAAGAAAATCGTAGATGATATGGGAGGAAAGCATAATCCTCAAACAATGTTTCAAAAGAAAACACAAAACAAATCTTGGATGTTTTGTGGATAATCGAGTAAGTTTAAGGACTTAAGTGGAATGGATGGAAGGATCGATGAAATCATGGAGTTTATTTATCCTTCATATCACCCACAAATATATCGTTGGTTGGAAATTCATCCCGTCAAGGATATTCTATTGCACAGGCCACCGGGATGTAGGAAACTGAGTTAGCGCATGCCATAGCTAGTGAGACGAGCTTCCTTTCTACAAGATTTTGACTACTAAAGTGGTTTATGGAGTCTTAGGTTGGTGTCAGTTTTATCTTTTAAAAATTGTTTCATATTTTATTGTTAATATAAACAATATATGCATATAGGGAATTAAAAACGGGCTACCAAGTAGGCGCTATAAGAGCAAGAAAGTGGCAATGACCCTCGAAATAACTACTAGAACTATCTTAGATGAAAAATGTGTAAGATCAAACCTCTTGGAAGTTGGAAATCTTCAGAAAGATAAACCATCTGAAATTTAAAATGCACAAAAGCCCACATGATATAGAAGTAAGATAATCGAAACAAAATATCAAGTTGTAGTCAATATCAAACTAGAGTTGGGGAAATTATGTTTATCATCATTAAGGAGCTTCCCTGCCCCTTATTTTATGACTCTAGTTGAAGAACATTAAATTTCTAGGTATTTTTCTCTTTTCGCTTATTAGTCTCAGGAATTGCCAATGGGACTCTAGAAATTTGTTGTCCAAGGGGCAAGTTGGATGACTATGTGGTTGGCTATGATGGCACCCTCTTTTCTTTCTCAAGCTTGGGCAACCTGATGTCGTCATTGGGATCCATTGCGTTGATATTGTTATAAACTTTCAATTTCACTAGGGGCTAGTTAGAAGAAATTATAAAATCTAAGAAACTTATTTGAAATTTTGAAATAATATAGTGTACGAGCAAAATACTTTTTGCTCCTGAACCCAAAATCCTAAAATACTAGCATACTGAAACCTTATTCCAGTCTCTGTTTTCAAGGCTATGTATTGTTTATGGCTACGCATATTGATACCTTCTCAAAGAATAGAAAACCTAAAAATCCTCAGGCCTCATTTCATTCTTATTTGTACATACTTAATTCATTCCATCTTTAGAAAAAAAGCAATGGAAAAACATTGAAAATTTTAGAGACATTCATAGTATAACATGTATTTTGTGATTTTTTACTTTTTATGATATAAAATTAAAATATAACATAAGATAATTTTATTAATGTCCAGCAAATGACCTCAAAAGTAGCTCAATGGGTCTAGAAAAGAGTACATTTATAGTGTAAGTATATTATGGGAGTGTCAAAACAACTTCTAGATCAACACTAAAAGTAGAAGAAGATAGAGAATGTGTAAGTAACTCTTATATTAATGCTAAATGAAGAAAAATATAAAGAGACAAGAGGTAAATGTCTAGCTAAGAGAGAATACAAGCCAAGTTTTAGGTATAATAAAGATGTAGGAAATTGAAAAATATCAGTGCTAAAAAAAATAGAGGATGCAACCTAGTAGAGCTGGCTGATGAAGATGAATGAGAAGTTTGAGAGGAAGGTTCTCAATCTCAGTTATTTTCGGCATTATAGAGGAGCTACGCTTGCACTCCCACATTGTATTCGTATTGATTTTATTCTTCAGCCCCATTGACCTACTTTTGTGGTCATTCATTGGACACCAATAAAATTATCATATCTTATCATCAATCATGTGCTTTGCTATGGATGAATCTTTTTCCTAGCTATGTGGTCATGTTATCCCTTCATGCCCCCTTATTTCTTTTACAAACTTCTTTAAATAGTACCTAAATATTTAATTAATAAGAAATCTATGCTACTGTTTAGCTTCAAAATATGTTCAGTACTATGATACAAAATGAAAAATCTTCATTATTCTACTACTTTTTAGGTTAATATATTTTGTTCATTGTAAACAAATGAAAAAATATGTGTTCACCATAAATTTTCTTTTTGTTTGTTATGTATTTTCCTTTATTCTTAATCATATCAATGCTACTATCATTAGTTGTAGTATCTTTCAAAGCTTATTACTCTTATTTTGCTGCAATTATTATTTTTGTAACATTTTACAAATCTTACTTCCTGTTGTTAAACTTTGGGAATTTTTATAGACCAATACATGATAGTATTGGGAGTCTCGAGCAACTTCATATAACAAAATTTAAGATTGTTGAGCTAATCTGTAACAACTCGCATGAAAATTCCATGTAATAAAAGTTAATAAAGGAAAAATACTAACCACAGTTGATGGGACACTTATTCGAAGTTGAATGTTGGGCAAAACATCCTAGTGTGGATGTTCATTTGGTTATTAATGGCTAAGGAAATTGGCAAAGGAAATGGGTAAGATTTGGAAAGGAAAAATGGCATTTTGGCACAATTATTTATGAAAATAATGGAAATTAGGAGAAAAGGAAGGTGAAAGGTCACAGGTTGAATGTGAGGAGGAAATTGAAGGAAAATAATCGAAAATGAAGAAAATAGAGGCCTCATTCATAAAAAGGCTTATGAGGATCAGTACACATACTTTTGTCAGTTCAGTATGGAGCTCTCTCATTATTCTCTCTCTCTCTCTCTCATAATCTTGGAGACATAGAGTTTTCTTGGAACACTCTTGGAGGGTGTGGTATACTTATATTTTTGGAGCAAGAAGGCCAAGGAAGACAAGGAAAGCGCAAGAGGAGATCGACATCAACAACTACAGTAGTTTTTCTTGCAGGTAATGAGTTGCATGAATGTTTGACTCACTATTTTTGGCATGCATGACATATGCACGTGGATTTTTGGTCATGATCCATCACTGGCATGGAGGATTGCTTGGATTGACAGTGGATTTCCTAGCCTTTCCATTTCCTTGATAGCCATGAAGATTGTGGGTTTATTTCCTTGTTTTGTTTTGGTTGGTTCTCATGTTTCTCTAGCTTGGGTTGAGTTATTAGGTCTTTGGAAGCTCTAGTTCGACAAACATTCTGGAATCCCTGTAATAGCTTGGGTTGAGTTACTAGTCCCGGAAGCCTTGGTTAGACAAACGCTCTGAAAGCCCGATGACAACTGTGGGTTTAGTTACTAGTCCTGGAAGCCTTGGTTGGAACAAACACTCTGGAATCCATGGAAGTCTTGGATGGAGATGAATTTTATGATGGTTTTGTGATATCTGACCATGAGGTGGAATCACTGTTTGATGGGTTGAGGTATGATGGCCTCTAGAAGCCCTAGATGGTTTTGGATTGATGTGTTCTATGATATCCCACATTCATGCTTGGAATATGGAATTGGGGTGAATGGTTGAAGAGAGATTTGGCTCAGCCATTCTACGACCGAGTGGAACGTGGAAGTCCCATCCTGGGTTTGGATTTTGCATCATTAATATGAGATTATTTCTACTTGTATTTCTATGAGTATTATACTGGATTATATGTGGTTTATATGGTTGTGATTTCATTGGAATTTCTATTGTTATTATGTTTTTTATGTATGTGTTTTATGATAGTAGTCATGTATAGCTCTCACCATGTTTGCACTTGTAAACAAATGATCAATGTATCTATGACCTAATGGATGAAATGGTAGTTGATGTGTTGAGGCATCAATGTTTCTTAGCGATTCTTAGCTAAGTATGAGACCCCTATTCTCAGATCTGTTATTTACACCTGTAGATTACATATTCATGATATGTTTGACGAAATTCCTTTCATGGATAGTAGGAATCCATTCAAGGTCTCATTCGAGTGATTGCTTTCATACTCTCATTTCCTTGTTACATTACTATTCTGAAGATGTGATTCAATTCTAGGCAGTGATCTGGGCTCTGGGCCTGAAAAAGTGGCTCAAATCCCAGGGATGCTGGCACAACACTGAGCAAAAGAGTCCTTGGACGTTGTCTTGTAGGCCTATGAGAGTGTCCAGAGGTTCCTGGATGTTGGCATGCCCATAGCATGAGAATGTCCAAAGGTCAAGTGTTTCAAAAGTTCAGTGGGACCCAGAGGCTGGTTGGTAGAAAGGTTGGATTGGTTCCTAAGGGTCCTAATGTAGACGTTGAATGTTTATATGGTGTGTTTCCATTGGTTCCTCTTCCTTAACGTGACTTAGGAGGTCAAACCATATCATAGTGGTCTCTTGTCGCATGTTTACCCCGACTAACTGGTTTCTTAGGAAGATGTGTGAGGAGGGTGGCTACAGAGTGGTATCAGAGCATGGTTCACCCCTTAGACTAGATGGGATGTGTGTTGGTCATGCATGCATATCAATTACATGTGTGTCTCTTACATTTGCATTCCATGTGTTTTTTGCATTTGCATAGTGTTGATTATGGTTGTAGACTTGTAGTGATGTCGCCATGTGGAAGTTGATGTTGTTATTGTGGAATGAATCATCGTGAGTGTATGGTTGGTTACATGTTGTGATATGTCACTTACATGTATCATTATTTTATGCTTGGTTACATTCTCGTATGTTTGGTTACATTCTTGTATGCTTGGTTGCATGTATCATTCTTGTAGGTTTGGTTTCAAGTGTTGCTAGTGTATGCTTGATCATATGTATTTATGCATGTGTGTGGACAGTTATACATCACTTATGCATGTTCACGTTTACATGTGGTAAAGTGTACAATGATGTAATGGTTGTTGTCATGCATGAGGTCCTAGTATGCATTGTTGATAAGGTCATGCATTGAAGACTGTACCCTAGCTAGAATTATGGTTGGATGGTTATATGCTTATGTGTTATGTTTCTATATGTTGTCATGATTATGTTATACATGTACCATGCTAATTTGTTGATCTTGTAGACAAGGTATCCTCCCCGAGCTATACTAAGGTGTGTAGTTTTATTGTGATTTGGTTTAGCTAACATGATATACCTTGTAGGAAGAAATATCAAATTGCTAGTAAGATGGTAGAATAAAAAGACTCTCCTTATGAATCAAAAGAGAAATATGGTGTTGGGAACTCTTCTGATTTGGAAGTTACACCGAGAATCTTAAAGGAATAATTAAGGAGTTGTAAGGTAGATAATGACAGAATCATTTAGGCACAGGAGAAACAAGCAGGAACAGGAGAAACAAGCAGAGGTAAATGCAATGATATTTCAGAGTTTGTCAGAATTGCAGCGACAGGGACCACGTCAGATCAGCCATGAGTAGTAGGACTGAACTAATGGGGCATATGCTAGTAGGTCGCATGGTGGTCACAGGTCAGATAGAGATCACACCGTTAGAGATGGCAGGTTGTTGGAAACTCCAAATAGGAGAGGGGATAAACATAGGTATTATTCTAGTTCTAATTCAGATAGGAATTATGATCATCATCATTATCATCCTTACATGAGGAGTGATAGGGGATACTTTCCAGATGAGTTTAAGAAAGAAAATCCACCTACTTTTGATGGAGAGATGAAGAAATCACCAAATGTAGAGGCATGGTTATTTAGCATGAGGAAGTTCTTCAGGTTACATTATTATTTAGAGAACATGAAAGCCATAGTAGCTACATTTAATATCAAAGGTAAAGCATACATTTGGTGGGAAGATGTGAAGAATGTCAGATGTATTCATGAGGAGGACTTGACTAGGAGTGAGTTTGAGCAATTATTCAAGAATACGTATTTTTCAGAGAGATACTTTGATGACAGGGAACAAGAATTCTATGAGATAAAGATGGGATCGATGACATATGATGAGTACACTAGCAGGTTCTTGGAGTTACTGAGGTATGTGCCTTATGTCATGGAGGAGAAGGCCAAGATTCATCGGATCATTAGTGGATTACAGGTTGCATTTAAAGACAATATTGAGTTCGATGATCCTAGATCATTAGAGGAGGCCATCCAAAAGGTAAGGCATTGCTATGAGAAAACAAAGCATAGATTTGAGACTAAACAAGACTGTAAAGGTAATGCAAATAATAAGGGAAAATGGGATAGAAAGAGAGCAATACCTCAGGGTACAGATAATAAAGAGAATGCAGCACCATCTAAGAAGTTCAATGCATCAGATATAGGACAGGGATTTTGATCAGGAGAACGGAACAAGGAGGAAAGTTAGAAGCCTATAGAGTGTTGGACTTGTGGAAAAGATCATCGTAGGAGAGATTGTTCGTAGAATCAGGGTGGTAGGCCTCAGATATATAGTCCGTAGGATGCACATACTGTTGGGGATGTTGGTTAGAGTATTCCTCGTATTTATGCAACATTGGATAACAAATAGGTAGACCATCAGGCATTTATCATTGAGATGGAAAGTAAGCTTTGTGATAAAGTTATTTATATTTTGATTGACCCTAGATATAATTATAGCTATGTTAGTCCTCACTTGGTGGATAAGTGTGGTTTGAGTAAGGAATTGCATGCAGAATCTTGGTTAGTGCAAGTGGCTACAAGTACGAAGAGGCAAGTTCATCATTGGGTAAGAGTTTATGCATTTGAGTTGAATGGTATGCCTACCGCAACACATTTGAATGTATTACAATTGGGATCATATAGTATGTTGTTGGGCATGGATTGGTTGTACCTTCACTGAACCAAGGTAGATTGTTATGACAAAGCAATTGAATGTGTGGATGACAATGGGGAGCCAAGAGTGTTGCAGGGAAAGATGAAAGCCACATCAGTGAGGATGGTAACAAATATGAAAGCAAAGTGTAGCCACAGGAAAAGGTGTATGTTATTCGTAGTGCGCATTTCTAATGACAAGGGTAAGGAAGTTGAGGGTGCAAATTTTTTGAGCAGGTACCTAGTTCTACAACAGTTTTAGGATGTATTTCCCGAGGATATTTCAGAGTTTTTGCCTCACAGGGAAGTAGACTTTTCCATTGAGTTGGTGCCAGGGGCAGCTCCAACATGGAAAGCACCTTACAGGATGAGTACACCCAAGTTGGTAGAGTTAAAGCTACAGTTGATGGAAATGTTGGATAAGGGATACATTAGGCCAAGTGTATCGCCATGGGGCACACTGGTATTTTTTGTTAAGAAGAAACATGGTACTCTCAGATTATGCATTGACTACAGGTAGTTTAATAAAGTAACCATCAAGAATAGGTATCCATTGCCAAGGATTGATGACTTGTTTGATCAATTGAAGGGAGAAACAATGTTCTCAAAGATTGATTTGAGACCAGGATATCACTAGGTACACATCAAAGAGGAGGACATTTACAAGACAACTTTTCAGACTAGGTATGGGCATTATGAGTTTTTTGTAATTCCATTCAGTTTGACTAATGCTCTAGCTACAATTATGTGCTTGATGAATAATGTGTTGTGTCTGTATTTGGATAATTTTTTTATTATGTCCATTGATGACATATTGGTATATTCTAAAAATGAGGAAGAGCATGTCGAGAATTTAGCAGCAGTGGTGAGGTTGTTGAGAGAGCATCCGTTGTATGCTAATCTCAACAAGTGCATTTTATTTCAGATTGAGGTACACTACTTGGGACATGTTGTTCCATGGAGGGCATTACAGTAGACCTAGAAAATATAAGAGCCATCATGGAGTGGGTAGCTCCTAAGAATGTAGATGAGGTGAGGTATTTCATGGGGTTAGTAGGCTATTATAGGAGGTTCATTAGGAACTTCTCACATATTTCTTATCCTATCACATCATTTTAGAAGAAAGCTAAGAAGTTTGAATGGACAAAGGAGTGCGAGACTAGTTTGGAGAAGCTTAAGCAGTTGTTGACACATGCACTAGTGCTACAGATTGTAGATCCAGATTAAGAGCTTGTAGTGTGCATAGATGCTTGCAAGAGAGGACTTGGTGGAGTCCTTATGTAGGAAGGACAGGTAGCATGCTATGAGTCGCGAAAACTAAATGAGCACGAGCAGAACAACCCCACACATGATTTGGAGTTAGCAACAATCATACATTCATTGAAGATGTGGAGGCACTTTCTTTGGGGAAGGAGGTTTGTGTTGATGAGTGATCACAGTGGCTTGTGGTATCTATTTTACCAACTTAATATGAATGGTAGGCAAGTTCAGTGGTTAGCTATGATCAGTGAGTTCGATTTTGAGATCAGGTACATCAAAGGAAAATATAACCTAGTGGCATATGCTCTTAGCAAGTGGATACAGGTAAATCACTTAGCAGCTATGAGATCCTATGGGATAGACTTATAGGATAGGATCTTGCAAGCAGGTCACCAGGATGTCAGATATATGGAGATTATGCACAGGTTGAAGCATAGTACATGTTATGGTATAGGTACAGGTACAGGTCACGGTACAAGTACATGTACAAGTGCATGTGCACAAGATGCGGACTATTTCCTTATAGCAGATGGACTGGTTAGATTCAGAGAGATGATACATGTGCCAGAAAACAGTGAGCTCAAGAAGGTGATGTTGAGAGAGTTTCATGCGAAACCATATTCGGGTCACCCAAGTTATTAGAAGGCACTGACAAGAGTAAAGAGATTGTATTATTGGTTGAACCTAAAGAGGAATGTAGCAGAGTTTGTGGCTAGGTGTTTTGACTATCAATGTGTGAAACTAGAGTGTAAGCATCCAAGTGGACCACTACAGCCGATTGTGATTCCATAATGGAAAAGGGAAATCATTTCCATGGACTTCATCACAGGGTTGTCAACGACAATGAGACAACATGATTCAATCATGGTTGTTGTGGATAGGTTGAAAAATGTTGCACACTTCATTCAAGTGAAGTCGACATTCTCAACTTAAAATGTAGCACAGATATTCATCAAAGATGTGGTGAGATTGCATGGTGTTCCAAAGAATAATATGTCAGTCAGGGATGTGAATTTCACTTCCAAGTTTTGGAAGGAGTTATTTGTAGGTTTGGGCACAAAGTTGGCCTTCAATACAACTTATCATCCGTAGGAAGATGGATAGATAGAGAGGATCAACAGGATATTGGAGGACATGTTGAGGATGTAAGTGATGCATCAACAATGACAGTGGGAAGAGTACCTTCCATTAGTAGAGTTCACTTACGATAATGGGTATCATTTTGAGGATGAGTCTGTTTGAGGCATTGTATGGGCAGAGTTTCACTACTACCATCAGTTGGATGATCTAGTTAACACGACGCTGATTGGACCAGACATGGAACATGAAATGCAGTTGATCAAGAAGAATCTAAAGGCAACACAAGATAGGCAGAAGAGCTTTGTAGGTCGGAAAAGGTTTTTCAAGGAGTTCCAGGTTGGGGAACATGTGTACTTATGCATTAAGTCGAAGAAGAGCTCATTACAGTTTGGATCATGTGCCAAGATGGCACCATGGTTTTGTGGACCTTTCAGTATTATCGAGAGGATTGGGCTAGTATCTTATCAACTTGCACTACCTTCGTCAGTGAAATTCCATGATGTTTTCCATGTGTCATTACTTAAGAAGTATGTTAAAGATGTTGATGATGTGATTGACTGGTTTGTATTGCAAGTGGAACTAGTTGGGGAATTTCAGCCAAAGCCTCAATGAATATTGCAGAAAAAGGTGCTCATGCTCCAAAACTGAGAAATCAAGCAGGTTAAGCTGCAATGGAAGCACTTTGGGCCCGATGAAGCTACATGGGAGATGGAGGATCAGATGTGGGCTATGTATCCTTCATTGTTTGTCGATTGAGGCAAAGTTGTTTTGGTATGGTGTTTTGGTATATGTCTTGGTATATGTTTTGGTATGTGCTTTAGAGATTTTGGTATATGTACATATGTATATGGATGTAAATACTGCCATGAGATGTGTTATAAAGCTCCAATAAGCGGTATGGGTGTCATGTCATTATGGTGTTATGTTTTCATGTTGGTTTGCTTCTTAGTAGGATGATCAATGTAAATGCTACAATGAGATAAGTTATAAAGCTCCATTGAAAATATGTTTTGCTTAAAATAGTGATTATAGTTGTTGTTGAACACCAAGGATAGTGTTCCCCCAAGGGGGCGGGTTTTGTAACAACCCTGGTGAAAATTCCATGTAATAAAAGGTAATAAAGGTAAAATAATAACCACGGTTGATGGGATACTTATTTCAAGATGAATGTTGGGCAAGACATCCTAGTGTGGGTCTTCATTTGGTTATTAATGGCTAAGTAAATTGGAAAAGGCATTGGCTAAGGCTTTGGAAAGGAAAAATGGCATTTTGGCACAATTATTTATGAAATAATGGAAATTAGGAGAAAATGAAGGGGAAAGGTCACAGGTTGGATGTGAGGAGGAAATGGAAGGAAAATAATGGAAAATGAAGAAAATAGAGGCCTCATTCATAAAAATGCTTTTGAGGATCAGTATACAGACTTTTGTCAATTCAATTTGGAGTTCTCTCATGATTATCTCTCTCTCTCATACTCTTGGAGATAGATTTTTCTTGGAGCACTCTTGGAGGGTGTGGCATACTTGGATTTTTAGAGCACGAAGGTAAAGGAAGAGCAGGAAAGCACAATAGGACAACGAGATTAGCAACTATAGTAGTTTTACTTGTCATATTTGCGCGTATGTTTTCATCACTAGTTTTGGCATGCATGGAATATGCATGTGGATTTTTTGTCATGATCTGTCATTGGCATGGAGGATAGCTTGGATTAATAGTGAATTTCCTAGACTTTCCATTTGCTGGATAGCCATGGAAATTGTGGGTTTATTTCATTGTTTTGTTTTAGTTGGTTCTCATGTTTCCTTAGCTTGGGTTGAGTTATTAGTTCTTGGAAGCCCTAGTTGGACAAACGCTTTGGAAGCCCTTTAACAGCTTCGGTTGAGTTACTAGTACTGGAAGCCTTGGTTGGAAAAATGCTTTGGAAGCCCTTGGCAAGTTGAGTTACTTGTCTTGGAAGCGTTGGTTGGACAAACGCGTTGGAAGCCCAATGACAGCTGTGGGTTGAGTTACTAGTCCTGGAAGCCTTGGTTGGAACAAACACTCTAGAAGCCTTGAAAGGCTTGGATGGAGACCAATCTAATGATGGTTTTGTGATGTCCAACCACAAGGTGGAATCACTATTTGATGGGTTGAGGTGGATGGCCTTTGGAATCCCTGAATGGATTTGTATTTATTTTTGCTATAAGATCCCACATTTGGGCTTGGAATATGGCACAGGAGTGAATGGATGAAGAGAGATTTGGCTCAGCCATTCTGCAGTCAGGTGGAACATGGAAGTTCCATCTTGGGTTTAGATTTTGCATCATCAATATGAGTTTATTTATACTTGTATTCCTATTAGTATTATACTGGATTATATGTGGTTTATATGGTTGTGATTTCATTGGTATTTTTTCTGCTTTTATGCTAGTTATGTATGTCTTTTATGACATTATCCATGTATGGCTCTCACCATGTTTTTACTTCTAAAAAAATGATCAATGTATCTATGACCTAATGGATGAAATGAAAATTTATGTTTTGAGGCATCAATGTTTCTTAGCGATTCTCAACTAAGTATGAGACCCATATGCTTAGATTTTTTATTTACACCTGTAGATTACATATTCGTGATATGTTTGACGAAATGCCTGCCATGGCTAGTGGGGGTCCATTCAAGGTCTCATTCAAGTGATTTTTTTCATACTGTCATTTCCTTGTTATATTAGTGTTATGAAGATGTGAATCAATTCTAGGCAGTGACTTGGGCTCTGGGCCTAAAAAAGTGGCTCCAATCTCAGGGACGTTGGCACAACACTGAGAAAAAGATTCATTGGATGCTGGCTTGTAAGCTTGTGAGAGCGTCCAGAGGTCAAGTGGTCCAAACGTTCATTGGGACCCAAGGGCTGGTTGGTAGAAAGGTGGGATTGGTTCCTGAGGGTCCTAATGTTGATGTTGAATGTCTGTATTGTGTGTTTCCGTCGGTTCCACTTCCTTAACGTGACTTAGGAGTTCGAATAATATCATAGTGGCCTCTCGTCGCATGTTTATCCTAGCTAGTCATTTGCTTGGTTAGATGTGGGAGGAGGGTGTTATATAATTGTCTTGAAACAATCATTCGGGTCACTGATGCATTAGTTTTGCCTTCAATTTTTTTCTCTGGGTAGATCTTAGAGCTATAGTGATTTATTAGTTTTCCATTGTTTTGAGAAGTGCCTTAAAATTATTTTGTATTTCCTATATAATTTTTAGTTATTTTTATAACTTTGCTTACCTTCTTCTTTTAGTTTCTTTTTGTAATGATAGTTTTTGCCTGTCTCTTATAGTCCTTCTTCGACTAGTTTGAGTCAAATTATTGTGATCTAATGTTAATTTAGGTGGGTGTTGAAGCTATGGTCAATATCCCATATTTTCCCTACATTAAGTATTGCTTTATCATTTTGTTGCATAGCCTATAATTGTGTTGCTTATATTCACTTAATTGTCTAGAACTACTTTCATTTGCTTTCTTTTCATAATAGTGCTACTGTCTTTTACAAGTTGATAATTTTTTAGAACCTACTTTCACTACAACAAATCCATGTGATTAGCTTCCTCTTTAGCTCCCTTTTTGGCTTCCACTGTTTGTTGAAGTGTATTTTCTCCACATTTTTGAAAAAATCAACACTATTTATAGGGATGGAGCTATTTTTGGCATTTTATTTTGATCACAACCAATCAACACCAAATGTTGTCAATTTTAGCATTGACGTAAATGCCCAATTTAACCTCTTCTTGAGATCATGATGTAGCTTCATGTATAGCTTCCTATTTATATTCCTATTTTTTGCCTCATTATGGCATTGTTTTTAGCGTCCTCGTTTTAACTTCCATTTTAGCTTCCTCTTTAAAGTCCTATTTTTCTCCTCATTATGGCATTGTATTTAGAGTCCACTTTAGCTTTTGTTTTAGCTTCATGTTTAATCCTATTTTGCTTCCTTATTTCTTGTAAAAGCGTGCCTTGAAACTCTCTCATTCAAATATGTTATGCAACCAACTCACAAAATAAAAGAATGAGACTGATCAACGACTTCAAAAGTAGCCTCTTCGAGGGAGAAACCTCTTTTAAATTACACAAATGAACAATTCTTGGATGATACAAATGAAAAGACCTCTTTTCTATATATAGGAGTCTAAGGGGTCACAATATAATCAGATCCAACATAACAATAATAATGTAAGGGCACAAGAGTAACAATATTTGGCTTCTATGGGGCACAATAATAACAATATGAGGACAACATGGGCACAATAATAACAATAAGGGCCTATAATGAAAATAATAATAAGAGAATACATTAATATTATAGCGACCTAACATGCCCCTCTCCTTCAAAAAGGTGTTGTTCTCAACGCTTGAGTAGTTTTGGATGCTTCTAAATAAAATTCTCATTCTACCATGTGGAATCTTCAGTGGGTAAGTTCTTCCACTTGATGAGATACTTTAAAATTGATCGATTTCGTAGCTTTCGATTTCTTGTTTCAGTGACTGCTTCAATTTCCAATATGAGTTTTCCTTCCTTGTCAAAGTTCTAGAGATATTGTTTGAACCAGGAGCTTGTCACCTATAACCTTATTTAAGCATGAGACATGGAAAATTGGGTGCACTCGAGAATATGCAGGAAGTTCCAATTTGTATACCATAGTACCAATATTTTGCAAGAACTTGTATGAACCATAATACTTTGGTGATAATTTATTATCCTTCTTAGCTTGTTTGAGGGACATTTGTTTGTATGGTTGTAGTCGTAGAAATACTCAGTCACCTACATCAAAACTTCTTTCACTGCGATGTTGATTTTCCTGTTGTTTCATTCTATTCTATGCCAACGTAAGGTTATCCTTTAAGAGTTGGAGAACTTTTTGTTGATGCTTGATGTGATCTTCCACTGCTTGAACCTTAGAATTTTCTCTTAAATATGATGTGATGGATGGTGGATGATATCCATAAAGTGCCATAAATGGGGTTATTTTTGCTGTAGTATGTAAGGAAACGTTATACCACCATTCAACCAGAGGCAACCATTTGACCCATTGTGTCTGTTTATCAGATAGAAGCAACAAAGATATCCTTCCAAACATTTGTTCACTATCTCAGTTTTCCCATCAGATTGAGGATGATAAGATGAGCTATGAGCTAACTCAGTACCCAAATAAGAAAATAATTTTGTCCAAAAATTTCCAGTGAAAATAGGATCTCGGTTGCTTACAATAATCTTTGGGTTTCCATGTAGCTGTTGAATTGTTTCCATAAATGTAGTAGCAATTGTACTTTAAATGGATGAGATAATGCACAAAAGTGTGCATGCTTGGTAAGTCTATCAACTACCACCATGATGACACTCTTTCCTCCAGACTTGGGTAAACCTATGATAAAATCCATTGAAACCTACTCCCAACGTTGACTTGGAATGGATAAAGGTTGTAATAGACATGTGGTCTTAATTGTCTCAACTTTATTTTGTTGGCAAACCAAACATTCCACCACAAACTTTGAATATCAGATTTAAGGCCATCCCAAAAAAATTCCTTCTTAACCCTATGGTAAATTTTTAAAAATCCTAAATGCCCTCCTAAGGTATGGGTGTGCAATTCTAGAAGAATCTTTTGTTTGATTTGGGAATTCTTACAGAGGTATAAGCCGTCTTTGTACCATAATGAATAATTTTTCCAGTTAAATGTATCAGATGTACTAGGATCTTACTACAACTTTTGAATGAGTTCCCACACTTCTTCGTCATTCTTCTATTCATCCCTTGCTTCATTTATCCAATCTGGTTGGATAATAGAAATGGCACAAAGCAATGCTTCCACATCCTCATCCTTTCTTGAGAGTGCATCTGCAACAACATTTTGATTCCCTTTTTTGTAGATGATTTCAAAGTCATAACCCAACATCTTTCTGACCTATTTTTGCTGCTCTTCTGAAGATAATATTTGTTCTAAAAAGTATTTAAGACTATCATGATCCATTTTTACCTTGAAGTGTCTTCCCATTAGGTAAGGTCGTCATTTCTTAAGTGCATGTAGTATTGCCAACATTTCCTTCTCATAAATAGTTTTGTGTAAATACGTTCCTTTGATTGGAGGACTTTCAAAAGAAATGGGTCTTTCTTCTTGCATTAAAACAACACCAATTCCATTTCTCGAGGCATAACATTCCATAATAAAGGTTTTTGTGAAGTCTGGCATAGCTAAGACTGGTGCTTGGCACATTTCCTCTTTAAGATGTTCAAAGGCTTTCGTTGCTTCTGGAGTCCTAGAAAATGCATCTTTCTTCAGTAATGTTGTTAGAGGTGCTGTTGTTCTCCCATAATTCTTAACAAACTTTTATAATACCCTGTCAACCCGAGAAATACTCGCAGAGGCTTTATGGATGTGGGGATTTTCCATTCCTTAATGAATTTAATTTTTTTAGGGTCTACCTTAACACCTTCATGAGATACAATATGACCCAAATATTCCACCTCTTATACTCCAAAGAAACATTTGGAAGTTTTTGCATATACTTTTTTCTCCTCTAATAGTTTGAGCACTCTATCAACATGTTGAACAGGATCCTTCCAAGACTTGTTTTAGATTAGTATGTCATCAAAAAATACTAACACAAATTTTCTAAGGAAGGGTTTGAAAATGGAATTCATCAAACCTTGAAATGTAGAAGGTGCATTTGTAAGGCCAAAATGCATGACCAAAAATTCATAATAACCCTCATGAGTTCTAAATGTTATTTTCGGAGTGTCCTCAGTCTTCATTCTGATTTGATGATATCCTAAATGAAGGTCCAACTTGGTGAAGTAAATTACTCATGCAATTCATCCAATAATTCATCAATGACAAGAATGGGAAATTTATCTTTAATAGTGAGCTTGTTGAGCTCCCTATAATCTGGACACATGTGCCATGTGTTATAAAATTATATATTACGGAGCAATGGAACACATTAAATATTGTAGAAATATAAACACAGAAAACTCATAAAACAAGAGAGACACAGATATACGTGGTTCACCCAATTTGGGCTACGTCCACCCCGAACAGCCAATCCTTCCTTTCTATTATCTAGCAAAATGAAGAGACACAGCCTACATCAGATCCACTGTAATATCCTCTATTTTCTTTCACAGTCTCACCTCTCTGTTTCTCGCTCACAAAATACACATCTATTACACAGAATTAATACAATGCCCTCATACAAAGAGAGGGGTTGCCTTTTAGGGCAAAAAACCCTAAACTAAACATAAGTTCTACCATCAGATCATCCGCCTAATGAACAGCCCAGATTGACTAGAAATTACTATACTTTTACAAGATAACTTTACATCTGTTTTTAGCTTCGGGGGCGTTGCCCACAAGCCCCTGCTGGGGGACCCCTAGCCCCTGGACCCCCCAACCAGGGGGGGATCGGCCCCCCTGGAGCCCCACGGGGGGGACAAGTCCCCCCTACACCCCCCCACGTGGAGATGTGTACAAACTTCCTGGGGTATACATCCGGCTAAAACAAATACCTCTGAACAATCATGCTCCACACACAACACCATGATCCATTCTTCTTGTGCATCAATACTACTAGAGCAGAGAAAGAACTTTGACTAGGTTGAATTATACCAGCCTCTAGCATTTCTGCAACCATACCCTCAATTTCACTCTTTTGCGCATAGGTATATCTGTAAGGTTTGATGTTTGGAGGAACACTTCCTGGAATAAAAAAGAATAGCATGATCATGATCACGAATAGGTGGGAGGCCTTTGGGAGTCTCAAATACCTTGGAATGATTGTCCAAGACTTTTTGGATATCTGGAGAAATAGATGATTTCGATGTGGGAACCTCTAGCAAACGTAATTGTGCAATTACGCCACGTTGTTAGTTATTTAGAAACTTTGTCATACCGTTAGAGCTGATTATCTTTCCCGGTTTCCTTGGGATACCCCTTAATTCAATTTCCTTTCCTTTTGAATTTTTTTTTCAAGAAAATTTCTTGAAAATTAAGAGCTATTGTACCCAAGGATTGTAGCCATTGGACTCCTAGTACAACATCAACACCACCCATTACAATGGAAAGCATTGGACTATTCAACACATATTCTCCCATGGATAGCTTGATATTATGGCAGTTTCAGAGAAATTTATGGTTTCTCCATTTGCAACCATCACTTGACACTCTGGTGCTGGATATAGGAAGCAATTCAATTCCTACGTTGTCTTACAATGAATAAAATTATGGGTACTGCTTGATCAATCAACACTATTACCTTTTTCTTCTTGATAGTTTGAGGAGTGGTAATTCTGGCCAATGCATTACAAGATATGGTTAGATTCATTTCTTCTTTCTATAGGTTTTTTTTCCTAGTGTGTATCCTCTTCTTTTGATCTTTCTTGTTCCTTTTCTTCTTCCTCTTCACAATCTATGTAAAACAATTTCTTCTAATCACACTTATGACCTTTAGTGTATTTGTTATCACAGCTGTAACAAAGTCCTTTTTCTCTATTTTCTTCCAATTGTTGTGGTGTCAACCTTGTAGGTTGTGGAAGGACAAGGGAAACAACACTTCCATCTTTATAGTTGTGATTGGTAGGCTTCCTTGTTGCCATAATTTTGCTTTCAATTTTTCTTGCCAACCTGAATACCTTCTCCAATGAATCAGGTTCCCAAAGGCGAACCTCATGTTGGATGTTAGCCTTTAAAGTCCCTATGAACACATCAATCCTATGCTCCTCTGGAATATCTTTTACCCTTATATTCAATTTTTGGAATTCCTCAATGTGCTCCCACCATTGAACCCTTTTGTTTGTGATATATATCAATTGGCTAAAAAATACTATAATACTAGTGTATTCCCTTATTTTTATTGTAATGAGTATTATAGGGACCTAAAAAAATCACATGATGGCTATATAGAGAGGTTAATTTTCTCTCCGTGTGATGCAATTCAAACACACATACATTACTTATCTATTCTTCTATGTGAAGTGGTTTGTAAGATTTTCTCATTACATTTATGATATGAAATCAATGATTAGAGATCTGATCAATATACTTATGGTATGAAATCAGAGGTTCGAGATCTACTCATAATACTTATGATCTGAAGTTTGATATTTGTGGCATATATAATGGTTTGAGATCTAATCTATTTCTCTGAGATCTATGGCATATATATCGGTTGAAGATTTTGTCTATTTCTCTGAATCTGTGGCATATATATATATATATATATATATATATATATATATTATATATATATATATATATGAGGTTCAAGATCTAATCTACTCTTTGGTATAGTTAGAGGATTAACCTTGCGTTTTTGATCTTGTTAGAAGACTTTTTGAAGATGATCTTAGCACTTATGGAAGCCATCTTGTGGTCTTAATGAACCGTTGAAGGATCTCTCTAAGGAAAGGAAAATATTTCTTTTGGAGAACTTGGGACCACCATTTAGAGGGTTTGGTTAATAGTCTCCAAACTAGGTTTTCCCTAAATCTAGTTGCATGAAAATAGGGTACTTTAAACCGATACCCCCTTCTTCTTTTTATCTTTTAACTGTGCTCCAATTAACTAAGTTGAATTTTTTCATTGTTTTTCCACCTTTCCATATAAATGTTCTTACACCTACTAATCTGATCCAAGATTTCTTTTAGGGCAAAGACAATTGAGCTCTTGAATATATACAAAGTAGACAAGGTGGATTTATCAAGACCACTTTGCTAGCCAAATTTAGCTAATTAACACCCAAGGAAACCATTTTATTTTGAATTTTTGAAACTATGTTATGCCAGCTTTTAGTAGTGGTCCCTTTCAGAGATATCATAATACCAAGGTATTTAAAAGTCTTCTAGTCCTTTTCACAACTAAATATTAAGATATCAAAGAGTTAATTTAGATTTTAAGGAGTGTAATAAAATTCATAAATACTACATAATTATACAATGCCTAACCTTAGAATATAACCTTGCATCAGGTTAGACAAATAACAATGCAAGTTGAAGCAAAACCTATACACAACTTTCACATAATGCAAGTTGAAGCAAAACTTTGAATGTTGTATGAAATCTAAAGTAGAATTTTTAAGGATCAAAGTAAACACATAATAATTCAAAAGTGTGTAAAATAATTAAATAAATAGTCTACAATTTGAATCAATAAGATTGGCCAATAAATGAAGCATTGGCCTGCATTTTAGTGAGGCAAGGCAATTTTGGTTTACTTCACGAAAATTCATGACCAACCTTAATTACAAGTCCAAATTGAATGATTTAGATTAGAGAGTACTTTTTTACTCATAATTAACATTAATTTTGCACATATAAATTTATGTTGTCCAATAATATGCCAAATTGGATCGATTTTGTAGGGTTAAAGTCAAGGTTTGTGTGCCTCAAATAAATGCACACCATGACTTGTACTTAATTGAATGTGTGATAATGATCATTCCAACCTAAATATAAAACCATTTTATGTAGCATATCACAATAATTTTCATAAAGGAAATGTTATACACTAAAATCCAAGTCTGCCAAAATTGTAATTGATCATATATTCCAATGATCACAGTCAAAAGAAATATGCACTCCCAGGCCAAACCAATTACACTTCTAGCAATGAAATTTGAAATGGAACACGATTGAACAATTCCTAACCTTAGGATATAAACTTACATCATGTCTGAAAAATATCCTACATAACTATGGTTCCCACTTATACACAACTTTCACATAAGTCAAGTCGAACAAAACTTAGAATGTTGTATGAAATTTGAAGCATAAATATTTAAGCTCAAGGTAAAGATATAACAATATAAAGTGTGTAAAATAACTAAATAAACAATATACAATTTGAATCAATCATATTGGCCAGTAAATGAACCATGGGCATGCATTTTAGTGAGGTAAGGTAATTTTGGTCTACTTCAAAAAAATGCATGCCCAACCTTCATTTCAAGGCCAAATTGAGTGATTCAACTTGGAGAGTATTTTTTTTTACTCATAAGTAACATTAATACAATTAATTTTTTCAAAATTATTGATATGACGGTTGAAGTTAATGTAAATGTAAGTGTAGGAGCAATCATAATCCACAGTGTCTCCCCAAAAGTGTCAACAATTTGTGAACAATATAAACTTACTGGAAGCAAATTAATGTGTAAAATTAGTAATTAAATAGTATACAATTTGAATTAATGATATTTCCCAGGAAATGAAGCCTGGGTGTGCATTTTAGTGAAATAAGACGATTTTGGCGTGCTTCACAAAAATGCCACCTAACCTTCACTTCAAGGCTAAATTGAATGATTCAACTTGGAGAGTAATTTTTCACTCACATGTAACATTAATACAACAAAATACTATTCATTTCTCTCTCTCTCTCTCTCTCACACACACACACACACACACACACACATATATATTGTGTTCAAGAATACTCCAAACGACATGGATTTCATAGGGTAAAAGGCAAGGTTTGTGTCCTCAAATAAATGCACACCAGGAATGTTTGGGAACAAGGGGATGGATTAAGAAAAATCAAATTTTAATTTTGATAGTTGAAACTTATATTTTCTTGGTTAAAACCCTCACTACAAGAAAAAAGGTCATTGGTGGGGGGCAAAAAATGTCACCGTAAGCTCATTGGTGAAGGTCAAAAGAGCATTCGTCACCAAACACTGAATGCCACCAAAGGTGGCATCACCAAAAGTATAGGTTTTGTAGTGACATACAAAGTTCGTCACCAATAATGATGTATAATGATGGATAATGACCATCACCATTTCATATGAGAAATGGTGATGGACCGTAGCCTCCGTCACAAAAAACTGAACGTCACCAAAAGTGGCGTCGCCAAAAGTATAGGTGTTGTAGTGACATTCAAAGTTCGTCACCAATAATTATTTATAATGATGGACAATGACCATCACCATTGCATATGAGCAATGGTGACAGACCATAGCCTCGGTCACCAAAAACTAAACATCACCAAAGGTGGCATCGCCAAAAGTATAGGTGTTATGGTTACATTCAAGGTCCATCACAAATATTGATTATAATGATGGATAGTGACCATCACCATTTCATATGAACAATAATGATTTACTGTGATGGATCTTTAATGGCTGTCACTATTGGTGCATATATATGGTGACGTTCATTGACCGTCACCAAAAGCTGCATTGCTAGAAGTATAGGTGTTGTGGTGACATTCAATGTCCATCACGAATAATGACTATAATGTCTGACAATGATCATCACCATTTCATATCAACAACAACGATTTATAGTTGCAGATATTTGAGATTCATCACTATTGATGTGTATATATGGTGGCGTTCATTGACTGTCACCATTTCATATTTTAGGTGAGGGTCGAAAAATGTTACCAAAGCTCATTAGTGATGGTCAAAAGAGACATTGTCACCAAAAATTGATCGTCGTCATTCCATATGGATGTTAGGGCATGATGGAATTGAACCACCAACCTCCTGCTTGTAAAGTAGGTGCTCTTCCATTGAGCTAGCACCCTTTAAAGAATTATATTTTTTTAAATTAGACCTTGAAACTTCATAAAGTATAAATTCTACAACTTTCAATAAATTAAAGTCTCAACAATATTTTACTAAACAAGCAAAGCAACATCAAAGATGTAGGTCTCTACCTAATGGTTATTGAAGTTATGAAAATTGGGTGAGGGAAAAATAGTTATGTATAAGAGAATCAATATGTTTAGTTGAATACTCAATTAGAAGTGAAACTCTAAAGACATTTATAACCTATAAATGACCTATAACTATCAAATGCACCAAATATTGCAAAGGAAATGTCATAAGTGGATATCATATGGAAAAAGAGGAGGTAGGGACTTGGAACCCTTGTACTTCTTGGCATGCCTTAGCACTTGGCACATGTTAGCTTGTTTGACATGTCTTCGTACTATCTGGCACATCTTAGCATGCCCTAGCATTCCCTAACTCACCTTGGCAGTAATGACCTCACAACTAGCATTGCATTTTTCCATGACTTGGGAACCTTACATTTACTAGAACACCTTGGCACTCCCTAGTTGTCATGACCTCTGTTATCCTCCATAATGTCCCAGGTTGATGAAGAGATCGACAGAGGTAACCACAAACCAAGATTTTAGTTTGGTAGCTAGCCCTACCAAAGAAGAGAGGGATCTCTCTATGAAATCATAGCCAAGAGATGACTGGAATGTAAAGTATTTTAGGCTAGATAGCTAGGGTCAGGTGTGTTTTTGGAAAATTTAGGGACTTGGAACTCTATCCACTGGCGTCTTGTCTAGCAGGGACTTTGTCAAAGAGGCAAGGACTTGGAACTCTGTCTAGGATAAAGCACCTAACATGCATGACAAAAGCTCCCTAGAATAGAGTACTCCTACCTAGAAGAGTGTCCCCTGCTCAAAGTATAGAACCCTTCTCTACTGTGCACTTTTCTAAAAGTTAAATCTGTGCATAAAATAGTACTAAGAAAAATAGCTAAATTAAGAAAAGTGAGAATCTAAGTCAAACTATAAAAGTTTAATAAATATGGCTCTATATAAGTTTGGGAAACACTATACAAGCATGCTTTCATACAACAACAATAAGATGCCTAAAATTGATGTGATTCTTTCATTGTTGTTATACCCTCACAGCAAAACTGGAATCTATAACATGTACCCCAAGACTGTATGCATTTGTTGAAGGTGTAGATTGAAAGGATCTATTGAGATGAAGTACTATTGAAGGAGAAACACCTTCAAAACAATAGATAAATTCTATTGTGAATTCAACCCATTTGCACATAGACCAAGGCTGCTATTGGGTACACCTCTCCACTAAATGGAAACTACAATGTATTGTAGTGTCGCTGAAGGAAAAACACCTTTAGTGCAACATGGATAAAACTCTAACAGATATTTTCACTATGGCCTTGGTTTTCGATGATCTCATCAATATAGCTAACAACTTTGATAATGAAAAACCAAAAGGTGAGATGCATAGATCATTTGAAATGACATATTTGGGCATACTTTATTATTGTTTAGGAGTGTTAGTATAGAAAATGCAAGGTAACTTGTTGTGTCTTTATGTCACAAGCCAAGGATGCGAAGAAATACATAAAATATTAAATAGCATGGTATAAGTCGATTGCAGGTTATTTTGAAATAGGAATGGAATTCTCCTTGTGCGAGTTCTAATCTAGTGGGTATAACTTTAAATAAGAAACTGATAGTTATCGGGTTGAAATTGTCTCACAATTCATGAAAGGTCCCAAATTTGTTCACTAGAAAGAAGTAGAGTGAGTCGTCAGGTTTATGGAAGGCAACACCCTATTTGCAAGAAGATAACTTGAAATTAGTGGGGCATATTATTTATCATCTTCTTGTACGTGTGTGCTTTGAAAAGATAACCACATCCAAAGACTCAATAACAACTCTGGTAAAGTTTATAGATGTGAAGCACTTCTGAGAAAACCCATCTCTTAATGACAACTGAGCGAAGAATACGTCGAAGGATTCAATCTTGCACACAATCATAAAAAGGAAGTTGGGGTATCTAGCATCTTGGCAACAAACTGACTCCAACCATAATGTGAAAGGCAGGTTAACTGTGAAACCTCTTTCCCACTTTGTAGTATTGTTCCCTCTTGAATTCCAACAGGTATTTGGTTGCTTAGATCCACAAAACTCGTGCCAGGTAAACTTTGCATGATACAATTGTGACGTGCAACCTTGACACGCACTCTAGTTTCCCTCTAAAAGAGGGTAAGTCAAAATATTATGACAATCTTAACTGTACTTTGATCATACAATATTGAGGTATTTCATGGAATAAACAATATACTATCAATGCACTAATGAAGAACTCAAAATAAAATAATTTATTATTGCTACAATAGCGCCTCTTGGGATTCTTGGATAAAGCACCTAACGTGCATGGCAAAAGCTTCCTAGAATAGAGTACCTCCTACCTAGAAGTGTGTCCCTTGCTCAAAATATAGAACCCTTCTCTATTGTGCACTTTTCTCAAAGATAAATCTGTGCATAAAAAAGAACTAAGAAAAACACCTAAATTAAGAAAAGTAGGCATCTAAGTCAAACTATAAAAGCATAATAAATATGGTTGTATACAATATTGAGGTATTGCATGGATTAAACAATATACTATCAATGCACTAATGAAGAACCCAAAATAAACGAATTTCTTATTGCTACAATAGCGCCTCTTGGGATTCTCAGATAAAGCACCTAAGCTGCATGGCAAAAGCTTCCTAGAATAGAGTACCTCCTACCTAGAAGTGTGTCCCCTTCTCTACTGTGCCCTTTTCTTAAAGATAAATATGTGCATAAAACAGCTAAGAAAAACACCTAAATTAAGAAAAGCAAGCATCTAAGTCAAACTATAAAAGCATACTAAATATGCCTAAAATTGATGCACTTCTTTTATTTCTGCTACAACCTCATAGGAAAACTATAATCTACAACATGTATCCCAAGGTTGCATGCATCTACTAAAGGTTCAGACTGAAAGTATCTACTAAGATGAAGTATTGTTGAAGGAGAAACACCTTCAAAACAACAAATAGAGTCTAATGTGCATTCAACCCATCTGCACACAGGCCAAGGTTTCTACTAAGTACACTTCTCCCCTAAATGGAAACTATAGTGCATTGCTACTCTACTAGAGGAGCAACACCTTCAAAGAAACACAGATAAAACTATAACATATATTGTCACTGTGGTATTGGTTATAGAATTTCTCATCAATATAGGTAATAATTTTGATAATTCAAAAACCAAAAGGTGAGCTACATAGATCATTTGAAATGATAGATTTGGGCATACTTTATTATTTTTTAGGAGTGTTAGTATAGAAAATGAAAGGTAGCCTGTTGCATCTTTATGTCACAGACCAAGGATGTGAATAAACACAGAAAAGATTAAATAGCATTGTACAAGTCAATTGCAGGTTCTTTCGAAACAAGAATGGAGTTCTCCTTGTGTAGATTCTAAACTATTGGGTATAGATTTAAATAAGAAATTTATAGTTATGGGGTTGGAATTGTCTCACGATTCATGGCAAGTCCCAAAGTTGTTCACTAGAAAGAAGTAGAGCGAGTCGTCAGGTTTATGAATGGAAACACCCTATTCACAGGTATATAACTTCAAATTATCTGGGCATATTATTTCTCCTCTTCTTGTACATGTGTGCTTTGAAAAGCTAACCACCTCTGAAGACTCAAGAAAAACTCTAGTAAATTGTATAGGTGTGCAACGCTTCTGAGAAATCCCATCACTTAATGACAATTGAGCGAGGAATATGTTGAAGGATTCAATCTTGCACTCATACATAAAAAGGAAGTTGGGGTATCCAGCATCTTACCAACAAACCGACTCCAACCATAATGTGAATTCCAGGTTAACTGTGAAACCTCTTTCCCACTTTGTAGTATTGTTGCCTCTTGAATTCCAACAGGTATCTTGTTGCTTAGATCCACAAAACTTGTCCCAGGTAAACTTTGCATGATATAATTGTGATGTGCAAGCTTGACACACACTCTAGTTTCCCTCTAAAAGAGGGTAAGTCAAAATATTATGATAGGCTTAACAGTAATTTGATCATACATTGTTGAGGTATTGTATGGAATAAACAATATACTAACAATGCACTAATGAAGAACTCAAAATAAACAAATTTCATGTTGCTACAATAGCGCCACTCTTGTGATTCTCTAAGGAGACACCAATTTATACACATTTGGAATCTTTACTTGGTCTGCAGAAAGATTAAGCAATGGTAGTGATCACTCTTTTCCCTCACATGGAAGGTCTATACAGAGTCAGCAATAAATTAATTTAAAAGTGAGGTATATGCCTGAAAAATAGGATTCTGACTCTTCAACTCCAATTTAATGGCAAGGAAATATTTAACTGTAAATGCTTGATCTTCTACAGTGTAAATTTCTAGATAAATGGTTAGCGTAAATCCGTCCATTGTCCACATATCCCAAAGAACCATGTATATCTAGACTCTGGTTGTGTGTAAGAGAGGGGAGATCACATAAATAATCCATTACCAAAAGAAAAAGTTAAATCACAGCATTCTATGGAGAATTTTCTTAAATTTTATTGCATACCTTAAAGAGTTTGAAAGGACATAACTGAAGCTTCCCTCTCCTTCCACACTTCATTAAATATGCCCCTTTTCCAATGCAGATGTGGCCTACAAAATCACAATCAGCAAATAGAATATGAAAAGTAAGTTTAATGAATTAAATTAGCTTTGTTATACCTCAAGCAAATGGACTATGAGAAATTGGATTCATTCTCTACAAAAGATGATATAGCAAGATCTAATTACATTTTTAACTGAAACAAAGGTAAATTGGATTCATGCTCTACAATAGATGATATAATGAGATCTAATGACATTTTCAACTCACACAAAGGTAAGTTGAGTAAGGTCAAGCTCCAAAATGATGGCATCCAACTTCTGAGTGGAAGTTACTATATATATCTAGCTAGAGGCTATAACATAAAGATATTTGTTATATGTGAGGAAAAAAAAATGAAAGGAATGTGAAATTTTGTCGTTCATCTTTTTTTCTGTGTTTCAGCTTTTGTCCAAATTTGTTTTTTTATTTTTCTTTACACCTAAAGTGTGCACGAAAGGGGTATGTACTTTTAGTGTGTTGAATACTTTTAAGTTTATAACTTTAATGATCATGTTTTACTTCATCAGGTTCCCCAGGCTATCACAAAATCAGCCTATCCTTCCTAATCTCTTCCACTCCCATCCTATATGTCCTCTACTGGAGTATGTCATGGCGTCAGTTATACTGACCTAACCATTCATAAACTCCAAGGATGACAGTGTCGGCTATACCAACCTGATCCCTAGTAGGCATCCGGCAGCCATCATCACACGTCTATGGGAGCGTGACTCGCACAGTCCTCCCATGACTCCAAGGTTCGGAGGATAAACGGTGGGAAACACCTCCACCCCTCCCAGTAGAATTAGGGTTAATACCCTATCATGGAATCTCTTTGAGCCTTAATTGCTCTGAAGTTTTTTTCATCACGTGGTCATTTTGGTAATGGATACTATCTGCAATCATAAACACTTGTTCATGCATTTATAAAATGTGCATTAACATATTCAAACACAAATAGCTTATATATAATTCATACATGTCAACTACAGTATAGCATACTTTGCCATATTCTATTCATGTCATTAACTTTCATATTGAAATGTAATCATTCTTTGATTTCTATCTCATCAATCATATTGATATGCATAAATGAAACAAAATTATAATATCTTAATTCCCGTCATAAGAAAAATTGCTCAAATATTTAAATTTTAATTTGATAACTATAATTTAGTAAGATCAATAACATATTCTGTCTTCGTATCCATGTACTATCAGAATTAAACAGATATTATGTCATAAAAATTCATGTTTAAATATTTGAGCAATTTTTCTTTTGATGGGAATTAAGATATTATAATTTTGTTTCATTTATGCATATCAATATGATTGATGAGATAGAAATCAAAAAATGATTACATTTTAATATGAAAGTTAATGACATGAATACAATATGGCAAAGTATGTTATCCTGTAGTTGACATGTATGAATTATATATAAGCTATTTGTTTTTTAATATGTTAATGCACATTTTATAAATGCATGGACAAGTGTTTATGATTGCATATAATATTCATTACCAAAATGACCACGTGATGGCAGAAACTTCAGAACAATTAAGTCTCGAAGAGATTCCATGATAGGGTATTAACCCTGATTCTACTAGGACGAGTGGAGGTGTTGCCCACCGTTTATCCTCCAAACCCTGGATTCATGGGAGGACTGTGCGAGTCACGCTCCCCTAGATGTGTGATGATGACTGTCGGATGCCTACTAGGGATCAGGTTGGTATAGCCGACATTGTCATCCTTGGAGTTTATGAATGGTTAGGTCAATATAACTGACGCCATGGCATACTCTAGTAGAGGACAGATAGGATGGGAGCAGAAGAGATTAAGAAGGATACGTTGATTTTGTGATAGCCTAGGGAACCTGATGAAGTAAAACATGATCAGTAAAGTTATAAACTTAAAAGTATTCAAAACACCAATTTTATAGTGCCCTCACATTTATTAAGAATTTAACCTCAATACACAATCCTAAGAAGAATGTACTAATCGCTATCATAAATATTCATATAACATAAAAACTCTAACTTCGAGATGAAGTTTTCTGAAGGGGGGGTGTATGTAACGACCTATCTATAATATAAAGAACACAATAATATTAGCATGCATACAATGCATTCATATAATAGCTATGTATGCATGTATGGCATGCATCGCACTAGTGTGTATACACTAAATTAACTGTAAATATTAAATATCATGACACTCCTTCAAATAGAAGTTATATTCACCCATCGACATCCATATTGCTTAATGCATCATGATTAATGGGCAAATACCAATGATATAAATTCAAAATGTATAACATAAAAATAATTATAAAAATCGATGTTTAAAAATTATGCTAATCTTAAAATATGGTTATATAATAATA
>APFE031043161.1:81133-95992 GCA_000404065.3 Pinus taeda
GGGGGGTCCGGTAGCCCCTGATTCATGAGTGAGTAGAAAAGGGAGGAGGATAGAGAGTGTATTCCCTGCCTGTGATTGATGGCATTGGTTGTACACCCACTCTGCAACCCTGCCTTCACTGCTTATACCTTGACTTCTTGCTTTTCTCTGTAATATGCATGTAAGGAATGCACACAATTTTACAGCCATTGTAAAGACAATAAAGGATTTCTTAAAATCATCTTAAAATCATCATGAATTATAGAATTACGCTCCCCTAGACGTGTGATGACGATTGCCAGATGCCTACTGGGAATCAGGTCGGTATAGCTGACACTGCCATTCTTAGAGTTTATGAATGGATAGGTCAGTATGACTAACAGCATAGCATACTCCAGTAGAGGACGGATATGATGGGGGCGGAAGAGATTAGGAATGATAGGATGATTTTGTAATAGCTTGGGAACCTGATTGAAGGCATGTTCATTAAAGTTATAAACCTAGAAGTATTCAAAACACCAACTTTATAGTGTCTTCACATTAAGTAATAATTTAACCTCGATACACAATCCTAAGAAGAATGTACTAATTCCTATCATAAGTATTCATATAAGATAAAAACTCTAACTTCAGGATGAAGTTTTCTGAAGGAGGGGTGTATGTAACAACCTATCTATAATATAGAGAACATAAGAATAATAGCATGCATACGATGCATGCATATGATAGCTACATATGCATGTATCGCATGCACCGCACTAGTATGTATATACTAAATTAACTATAAGTATTAAATTTCATAACACTTCTTCAAATAAAAGTTATATTCACCCATCAACACCCATATTTTTTAATGCATCATGATTAATGGGCAAATAATAAGGATATAAATTTAAAATGTATAACTTAAAAATAATTATAAAAGATAAATGTAAAAAATTAAGCTAATCTTAAAAGATGGTTATATAATTATATATTTTAGAATATAATAAATTTAATAAAATGATTAAAAATAAATTAATTAATTGATTAAAGATAAAGTACCTAGTATAAACCTAGGACCTTTATATTAAAAACAAACAAAAAAAAGAATATTAAACCAAAATTCATAATACAGTCAATATACCTTTTAAAAAGAAATATATATTACGTGACATGGGAAGGGTGTCACTATGAGGAGAAGCGGTGCATTGTTGGTGGAAGGGCGGCGACCGCCAAGAAACAGCTTATAAAGCACGAGAGAACAGCTTTGGGATGGCATCGGGAAGAAGAAGAAAGAACAAAGGAAATAGATACTAAATAGGGGCAGAATTTTATAAACCTGAGTTACCAATAGAAGGAGGGCTGGTTGTTCTAAGGTTTCTGGGCATGGGGGAACAGTCAGCTTCAATTGAGAAGTTTACTGGACTAAGTAGCGAGGTTTTGCTCAGTTTGGCTTGGTGGTTTCGGTCTTTTGGTAACCGAAGCAGGAGTCGCTTGAGGTGTCATCAACCGTAGGAATATAGGTAGGTACTCTCATCAATTCTGTGTCATGAAACCAGCTCACAAAAAGATAGAAAAGATAGATCAACGCCTTAGAATTCGGCCTCTTCGGGGGGAAACCTTTTTTACAATACATAAATGAACAATTCTTGGATGATTCAAATGACAAAACCTCCTTTCTATATATAGGAGTCTAAGGAGTCATAATATAACCTAGTCGACCTAACAATAATAATATAAAGCCACAAAAATAAAAATAGAGGGATTCTATGGGGCACAATAATAACAAAATGGGGGCAATAGGGGCACAAAAATATTAATAAGGGGTATAACTACAACAATAATGGGGTAATCACTAGTATTATAGGGACCCAACACCATGCACCATCCCTTTTCAAAGCCAACACAATATGAAACCCACAAGAAGAAGTTTTGGAATCAATTCCCTCTTTGTAAATTTTCTTTTTGACCTCTGCACTCTCTAACACTAGCATCTTGTTCACACCAATGTTCAACAATGATGCATGCTGCTAAAAATTTACTTCATTTTGTTTACCTCTTTTAGAAGGCAACATGTTAGACTCCTGAAACATCTTATCACATGAATTAGAAACATCAATGAAATCAGATTTAAAACTTGAATCATATACTTGAAAGGCTTTAGATTGCTCAACACCTTCATGTTTAATCATTAACAATGCAAAGTTCTGACTATCATTAACAATCCTCTTCATTCATCCCACATTTATAAGAGATGCATTCAACTTATTATTGTGTGCTCTAACAATCTACTCAATCCCAGTTTTGAACAAATGAAATTTGTTCTCATGGTAATGAAAAATAGCTCTCCTATCATATAGATATGGGACTTCCCCAAAAAATACCACATATATCAACTATAATTAGATCAAGCTCTACCTCATCTAGAAAGTTTGCAGTGATTGCAGATCTTAGTATGCATTTCTTTGTCACTTGAAATTTTTCATTCTCATACACCCAACATAAAGGATATGGTTTAGGATTACGAATGGTTTCTAAATTCAAATTCGTGAAAATTTATGCTCAGATAATATTTTCTTGTGAACAACTATCAAACAATGTATCTATCTTAGTATATTTTGAACAACTCTAATATGGAAAATCTCTATTCTTGTTTTTTCATCTTGATTTTCATTGAGACAAATTGAAGAACTAGTACTTGCAATGTCCTTACCTTTCAAACCCATGGATGTGATCTTTGTTTCATCTCCAACATCTAAACCTAAATCATGTTGTGTGGTTGCAACTGTCTTCTCCTTCTCCTTATTCTTAAACTTTTTGGGTCTCATCTCTGTATGAAGTTTCAAACAATGATCTTCATCATGGCCATCTTTGGAAAAATGTTTACATGCGATCTTTTCTTTCTCCATTTTGATGGTAGCATTATTCTTCCCTTTTCCTTTTTCTCTAGACTCAAAGGAACTCTCACTAGTTTCTTCAGAAACATTTTTCCCTCTTGCCTCTAATTGAGTTTCCTAAACACAAACTTCATCTAGTTTTGTAGGGTTAAACATGAGAATGGTATGTCTCAAATAAATATGCAATCCTCCAATGTACTTGAGAAAAGTATCTTGTGAGGACAAATATATACCCAAAATAAAATCTCTTTTCCTAAATTCTTGAGTATAAGATTACACATTTTTCCCTTTAGCTTGCCTAAAGTTTTTCCAATCCATAATAGAATTTTGCATGTATGATAATGGATAAAATTGCCTTATTATTACAACAACAAAATCATTCCCATAGGTTAAAACCTTACCATGTTTCTTCATGTCCTCTTGAGTTTTGGCTTCCTATTAAATTAGTGTTGTGCCTTCCAATCTAAGAGAAGCAAGCTAAATGTTGGTTTCATCATATTTGGTTCTTTTTATCCCGCAATACACTTTAATATGATGAATTCAATTGTCTAATCTCTCTACATTTACCTCTCCATTGTACATAGGAAATTCAAACTTAATTTCAAGCTTAAGCAAAGGAGTTTGACCATGACCCTTTAGGGAACTTGGAGGTGTTTTTGAAAGGGTAGTAGTAGTAGAAGAAGATGAGGCTGAAGATGAATATGAGGATGATGATGATGGAAATTCTCTCCATTCCCTTTTGGAGGTTTGTCTTCTTTTCCTGCATGAGATTTTGAGCTCTCTCCATACAATCTAGAATTCCTCTCCTCATACAAAACCTTAACCATCTCTGACATCTCAAAGAATGCTTTTCTGAAAGTCTTCTCAGCTTCAAATATCTCTTCAAGACATTTTTCATGTGCCATGACTATTGAAGCTTGAGGTGTGCTTGTTCTCCTTAAAACAATTTGAGATATTGGCTCCACCAATTCTCCTTCTCCTCTCTTGAGCTTCAACCTTTTAAGCATCAGAAAAACACTTGCAAACAAATCAAATCTCTACAAAAACATGTTTCTCTGATACCAAAATGATATAAAATATATGAACTTGAATATTTTAAACAATTTTAAAGTTAAATGTATATGTGTCTTGGGTAGAGGATCAGTTTACTAAACACATAAATAAGTAACTTTAAACCAAATTTTACAGCCAAAAAGAGACAAACTAGCATATTTGAAACACATAACACAAACATGATAAAGGAGTTCACCCTTCTCTTGGGCTACATGTCCTAGTCCAACTTCCAATGTAGGGCCTCTTTCATTAAAAATGATCAAAAGTGTGTTTACAAGATTTATACTACTCAAATAGAAGAACTGATGTCTCCAATGGATCCAACACTATAAAAAACCCCTATTTTGGTTCTTTCTATAGCTCATTCGACCAAAAACTGAGAAAATTATACTTGTTTATTTATTTTCCCAAATTTTGTAGCTAGACATCCTACAATTCAGCCTCAACCTATCTCGAGTACCCCAAATGTGGAATCAAAACACAAAAATTGGCATAATTCCTACTCAGCAGGAAAAATTGTAGGACTGATAAGGGTGTAATTAAGCCACACTTCCAAAAATTTAGGCCACATGGGGGCCACATGCCCAGGGGCTAGTGCTAACTTCCTGCCCCCATCGGTCGAGCCCCCAACTGCTTGACACACGGTCCTATCGTTCCATGGATCCTATGTCTAGCAATAAATTTTTTCGCCTTCTTATTGGCTCCTCTTGCACTTACGCCGATGGTCGTATGGAATCCATATGGCTTGGGGCTAGCTCTTTGGGGTTTCCCCCCTTTTTCCTGTGCACACTGTTGGTCATATGGCGGGGTCATACGACTTGGGGCTAGCCCCTTCCATTTTTCCACTCCTGGTTATGCATTTCGTTAAGCGTTTGGGTGGTGTGGCAGTGGGCCATGTCTGTGGGCTAGGCTAGGCCCTAGTCCAGAATACGAAAAGTAAGTTTAATGAGTTAAAGTAGCTTTGTTATACCTCAAGAAAATGGACTATGGGAAATTGGATTCATTATGTACAAAACATGATATAGTAAGATCTAATTACATTTTTAACTAAAACAAAGGTAAATTGGATTCATGCTTTACAATAGATGATATAATGAGATCTAATGACATTTTCAACTCAAACAAAGGTAATTTGAGTAAGATCAATCTCCAAAATGATGGCATCCAATTTCTGAGTGGCAGTTACTATATATATCTAGCTAGAGGCTATAACATAAAGATATTTGTTATATGTGAAGATAAAAAAAATGAAAGAAATGTGAAATTTTGACCATCAACTATAAGTTCCTTTCAAGGATTAGATCAAACCATAACATTGTTATCAAAATAATCAACTCACCCATTATAGTACGCTTGTAGTCGTTTCATGATAAAACTCAAACTCAATAAACTTCAAACAACATAAATTAACCAACAATATGTCTGAGGTTGGTTACCTAAGGATTATATCATACTAAATTACCTTTTGCATCTAACATTGAAAATGACTGTGAAAGAAATGAAGACAAATCAATGATTATGATGGATGCATGTGATGAAAAAAAAAAAAAAAAAAGACCTTTCTTCTTGCTACTGACGAGCCTTCTAGGGGATTCTTGGATGAAGTTGATCTTGATCTGCTTTTTGAAATCAAAGAGACACTTTCTAACTACTCTGATTTGATGGACAACGACCCTAATGCTTATAAAAATGAATATGGAAAGCAATAAGCATTGATGAACCTGGTCTTGATGAAGGTGTCTCAAAGTATAATATGGATAATATTTTGAATTTATACAACTAGTAAAGGGTTTTCCCAGTTGGGTTCCCTAGAAAAATTTGTTTTTTTTGCTATAGTGTGACTGTGTTTTATTTCTATTCTATTCCACTACAAATTGTTAGAGATATTTTTTGTCTTCATGCAACAATTAGTTTCATATTTATTCATTCATGCAGTAGCATAATTTCAAGGAAATTCTACACAAGGGACAATTAATCTATATTTTCACTTACATTGTTTGCAAGTAAAATTCACAACTACAATTTCATCCAAAGTGTTTAGGTTACTAGCAAGTGGTATCACAACATATCTCAACATTGAAAGGAATAAATCATATTATTCAATAAGTTTGAGACTTGAGATACAAAAATCTTCCCAAGTTATGTAAGTAAGAAAACTGCTAATTTTTAGTTCTAAATCTATCCATCCAGAACAAAATTATGCCATTTTCAACACCCTCTAGTCAAAGTTATTTGTGGCCTCATTCAACTCAATTAAGAATATGTCAATCTCGTTGATATTTCTTATTCATTTCATGCTTCTAAGTTATATATTTATGCAACCTAATATATCATTTATGTTAAGTGATTATTCATTAAAATTATTTAGTGCGTCCAACACATCTATCTAATTTTCTGATTAGTTTCTGGGAAGACTCTATTAGACATTTGCAGTAGAAAATAGGACTGTTTTAGTACCTAGTGTTATAAATCTCTAATTTGGAAAAAGTATTTTGGGTTGTTTCCCTAAAAATATTTACAAAATTTTCAATCCCAAAGCCATTTTAGGGAGAATTTTAGTCATGGAGAAATTTAGTATTATTTTTGGAAAATTTTAATGCAACTAAAAGAAATTCTTCCCGTTTGCTCAAAAGATTCCAGCACCAAATATGAGTGAATTCACAGAACTTAAGGTTTGGAAATAATTAAATTTCACTTTGCTTTTCCAGGACCATATATGAGTGAATTCACAAAACCTAAGATTTGGATTATGGAAACACTTAAATTTCACCTCATTTATTAGGATTGGAAGTTCCCTAAGATACAAACATGTAGCATTAAGGATATACTTTGCTTGTTTAAGGACAATGTCCATTTTATAAATAGTAATACAAGAATCCTTGTATACATGCCTGACACAGTTCTTTGGTCATAACTAATGAAACTGAACTCCATCAATACATAACATACAAGGTAGAATGTAAGAGAGCATCTACTTTTCAACAGATACTCTGACAAAAATAAAGATCTATATAGTCATATAAAGTTGTCACAACACCAAAGAAGGAATTAAAAACCAAAATAAAAATAGGAACAGGCTTGGATTGTTATGGTTGCTCTAGAAAAATGTTAAATAGGATTAATACGTTAATATGGAAAATAGTTTTGTTGATTATGATTTATTGAGCCCAAAGGGTTAGCCCAACCGAATGTCATTACTGTTACTGGGTATTTGGCTAGTTTTGTGCTAGAAAGTGCCCTGTTTGAAATCCCTTGGGTGAGGTGCACTAGTTAATGCCAATGGGTTTACCAGGGATGCCATCCATGAATGTCGAGAAAAATCCATTAGGATTCCCTAGAGAGTTTTTCTTGCAAAGAATAAAAATAGGATTTCCTAAAGAGAAATTTTGTTATGCTCTTAACCTACAAGACGATACCAGAATACCAAATATGCGAAGAAATATACCTAGAACATAGAACAATGAGAAATAACAACAAACATTTTATTATTCAGAAAGCAATGTTCACTGGCCTCTTCGAGGGGGCAACCTCCAATAGAGCAGAGCTTGATTAAAAAATAAGACACAATGCTCCTCGAGAGGAGTCTCTATTCTTTATATAGGATTCATACATGCAATACCATGGGGCAATACCATGGCCCATTTGCAACTAACTACGGTCCCTTCATTAAATGCGGGTTAACCACTTAAAATTATTAATATGGGCTTTATTGACTCTTTACTTAACTATAACTATGACTCGATCCTATTAAATAAATAAGGGGGTTAGGGTGGGACCCTAACATGCCCTCCGCCATAAGAAAAGCCTTGTCCTCAAGGCTGAAGCTGCGGAAACTGCTGAAGAATAGTGGTTGGTTTCCATGTTGCATCTTCTGGAGAGGTGTCTTTCCACTTGATGAGGACTTCCTTGATCATGTAGTTACGTAGGTGCCTTTCTCTTGTATCAAGAACTTGTTCAGGTTGGAGCCAGATTGACCCTTCTTCATCTAGTTCAGGTAGATTGGTTTGAATTCTGAAATTGTTCCCAATCACTTTCTTGAGGCATGAGACATGGAAAACTGGATGGATTTTTGCAGTGGGTGGAAAAGCTAGATTGTATGCAACTTCTCTAATGCATTGAAGTACTTGATACAGTCCTTAGAAATTTGGAGATAGTTTTTTACAACCCTTGTCTTTGAGTGATGTTTTCTTGTATGGTTGCAGCCTCAAAAATACTTGATCCCCTTCTTGAAATTAGCGTTATGAGCGATGTTGATCTACCTGTTGCTTCATGCAGTTTTGATCTTGATGAAGATTCTCTCTAAGGTGGGCCAACATTGTTGTGCGGTTCTGTAGGAGTTGATCCACTGTTCGTACCTTTGAGCATCCCTTGATATAAGAAGTAGGGGAAGGAGGGAGTTGACCTTAAACTTCTTCATATGGAGTCATTTTGGTGGTGGCATGATAGTTGGTGTTATACCACCATTTAGCTAGAGGTAACCATTGTACCCAGAGATGTTTCTTTTCTGAAGTGAAACACCTAAGGTATGTTTCCAGACATTTGTTGACTACTTTAGTTTGACCATCAGTTTGTGGGTGATAGGAAGTACTGAGTTGTAGTTGGGTACCTTGCAGCCAGAAGATTTCCAGCCAAAAGTTACTGGTGAAGACTGGGTCATGATCAGACACAATGGAATTGGGCATGCCATGCAATTTGAAGATTTGATCCATGAAAGATTGAGCGACCAAAGTCGGTGTAAAAGGGTGGGGTTGGGCGCAAAAATGAGCATACTTAGAATGTCTGTCCACAACCACCATGATGACTGACTTGTCTCCTAACTTTGGAAGACTCGTAATGAAATCCATAGAAACCTCCATCCAGATTGAGGCTGTGATGGGCAATGGCTATAATGTGCCTAAGATTTGACTGTTTCTTCTTTGTGGCACTGATAGACATCGCATTCAGCTACAAAAGTAAGAATGTATTTTTTCATGCCTGTTCAAAAAAAAAATATCTTCAAGTGTGAGCATACGTCTTCTAAAAGCTTGAATATCCTGTAGTGGGAGATGAGTGCAACTCTGCCAAAATGTGACTTTTGAGGGTGGATGTTGGTGATATTACGACTCTTTCCTTACAGTGAAGAATCTCATTCTACCACGAGTATCTCACTGTGGCATTTGGATCCACCTACAATTGATTAATGAGTTGGGAGAGCCAGGGATTTGAAAACCATTCCTTGCAATCTTCTTCAATCCATTCTGGAATGGGAAGGGAAATTGCAAGCAGGGTACTTTCCTCCTCAAATTGGTGGGATAAAGCATCTGCTACAAGATTTTCACGCCCTTTCTTGCAAATTATCTCATAATCATATCCCAGCATTTTGGCGAGCCATTTATTTTGTTATGGTGAGGATAAGCATTGCTCCCAAAAATATTTAAGGCTTTGATGGTCTGTACAGATTTGGAAACGTCACCCCAATAAGTATGGTCACCAGGTATCTACTGCATGTAAGATGGTCATCATCTCCTTCTCATAAGTAGATTGTCATAGATTCTTCCCACTTAGTTGTTCTCTCATGAAGGCCAAGGGTCGACCTTCCTGCATTAATACCACCCCAATACTTGTACCCAAAGCATCACATTCAATCACAAAAGATTTGGTGAAGTTGGGTAGTGCTAAGACTGGAGTGGAACACATGGCATGTTTGAGAGCTGTAAAGGCCTATTGTGCTTCATCATTCCAACGGAATGAATTTTTCTTGAGGAGTTGAGTGAGGGACCTAGCAATGCGACCATAATTGTGGACAAATTTGTGATAGTAGCCTGTGAGACCCAAAAATCCTCTCAGGCTTTTCAATGTATTAGGTTGAGGCCAATTCTACATTACCTAGATCTTTTTGGGGTTCACCTTGACACCTTCACGCCCCATAATGTGGCCCAAATACTCAACTTCTTCCATGCCAAAAGAACACTTGGACATCTTGACAAATAATTTATGCTTGTGGAGCAGTTGCAAGAGCAGATCTACATGTTGAAGATGTGCAACCCAGGTGTGACTGTAGATGAGGATGTCATCAAAGAAAATAGGGACAAATTTTCTAAGATATGGTTTGAGCAGGTGGTTCATAAGGCTCTCAAAAGTGGATGGGGCATTACAAAGACCGAATGGCATGACTAGGAACTCATAATGGTCTTCATGAGTTCAGAAAGCAGTCTTTGGAATGTCTACTTGTTTCATGCGAATTTGGTGGTAGCCTGAGTAAAGGTCAAGCTTAGTAAAGAATTGAGCCCCATTTAGTTCATCCAGAAAATCATCAACAACTAGGATGGGGAATTCATCTTTGATTGTCAACTTATTAAGGGCCCTAAATTTTGGACACATACGCCATTCCCGATATTTATTGAGCACCATGACCACCGACGATGAATAAGGACTAATGCTGGGATGAATGACGCTTGCTTCCAAGAGTTCCTTGATTATTTTTTCTATTTCATTATTTTAGGCAAATGAATATCTATGTGGGCACACATTTGGTGGTTGGGCCCCTAGGACCAAAGTAATGCTATGATCATGTTCCCCTCTTGAGGGTGGAAGCTCATGAGGCTTGTCAAAGACTAGCAGATGGTTGTTTAAATCTATTGCATCTCAGGATGAATATGAACAGGATTGGGTTCACAGGCCTGGATGGCATTAAATTGAGCTATAACTCCATGGTGGCCCTTTTTTAACAATTTTTCCATCTGATGTGAGCTGATGATAGAGGGAGCTCCCGCCTGGAGTCTGCAGAGGGTATGTGTGTGGTTGCTCTGCTTAAAGCTCATATATAACTCCTGGAAATCCATTGTCATTGGGCCAAGTGTGCGAAGCCATTCAGCATCGAGGACAATGTCGCACCCTCCCATGTGTATGACAAACATGTGGGTCTTTAATTGATAATCCCCTATTTGAAGTTTGACTTTTTCACAGTGGCCTTCACATTTCGTTGTCCCCCCATCAACAATTTGGACCTGGAAGTTAGAAACTGCTCGGACAAAACAATGCACTGCTTCCGCAACTCTTTGATGGATAAAATTATGTGTACTTACACTATCAATCAAGACTACTACTAGTCGATGCTTAATAAAAACTCTGTTTTTGAGAGTTTGAGGCAAAGAAATCGCTGCCAAAGCATGCAATGAGATAACTGGTTCTTCAAGCACATTGTCCTACTGGTTGTCCTTTTCTTCCTCCTCTGGTTGCTCAAGTGGTGGGGCTTCCTCCGATGCACTGTGATCAGTAGCATCAATTTGAAAAAAATTGGGCTCCTTGCATTTATGCCTTGGGGAGTATTTCTCATCATAGTAGTAACATAATCCTTGCTTTCTTCTTTCCGCCATTTCTGCTGGTGACACCTTTTGAACCTTAAGTATCTGGGTAGTGCTTTGATCTTGTGGGGGGCGACCCTTGGCGATGAAATTTGGGCAATTGGACTGGGTTTCCAATGCATGTTTGACTTCATGAGATATCCTGCAAGTATGTAGCCATGAGCTAGGGTGGTGCAGTCGGATGTGGGCTTGTATGGCTTCTTTGAGACCACTGACAAAACATTCCCTGTAGAACTCATTGTGTAAACCTCCAGTGCGGAAAGCTAAGGCTTCAAAGGCTGCAATATATTCATTCATTGTTCCTGTCTGCCTGAGCTTAGTGAGACAACCCAAAAAGTCAGATTCATGGTCAAAGTGATCCATAAGATCTTTTTTGAATGTCTTCCACATCAAGGGCCTTCCATAACAATGTTGATGCCACTGCCACCATTGCCATCTTTCATTGTCCAAGTACATGATACCCACACTAAGTTGAGTCGCATTATCCATGATGTAATTTAGTGTGAAATATTACTCCATTTTTGCTATCCATGTGGTTGGGTGAGAGCCATCAAATTTATACATGTCCAGCTTGGGTGGTCGCGGATGGGATTGTTGGTGGTTGCCAAAGAGGTAAAGAGACTGGCTAGACTTTCCCTCACTATTTTCATTACCAATATATGCCTCCTCGCATTTCTCCCCCTTGCCCTTATAGAGTGTTGCAGTTAAATCCTTCAGCTACGAGACGATCTCTTTCAAGGATGATTCAAGGCTATCCATCCTCTCATTCGCCATATCTTGAGCTCTAGTTTGTACCATGCACCGAGTTGTTTTACTTGAAATTTGGGACCGCACAATTTTTGGCCCTAACAATTGAATGGTACCACCTTGCTCAGCTCGTCATCCTGATTCTTATGGGCTAAGTCACCAATAAGCGCTCCGTGGGGTCTTAGAATTTTTCTTTTCTTACTCCTAACAGAGTTTTACTCCTTGTTTAGGAATACTGCAGTAGCCAAATCCTGGAAATGTCAATGTTGCCAAAAGTCCTGCACAAATCACACCTCGGCATAGGAACCCACACAACTACTTAGATCTGGATAGTGGATCTGATAGATCTAAGAGATCTAAATGCTGATCTAATATATCTGAATGGTGGAACTGATTGCTGCTGCGGATTTGATGGATCTAATAGATCCGAATGGTTGTTCTGATAGATCTAAACAACACAACTGATTGCTGTTGCTGCAACAAAAACCCACTTGCAAGATCTGATCTAGCAGAGATTATGTGTGATCCCGAGCTAGAGAAGGGAACTATGGTCTCCAAGAGTGTCAGGTGCTATAGATCGCAATATACATAAGGGTCTGACAGTAATACTCGGCCCAATTTTTCAGTGCACTAACCAAGGAGGATCAACCGTACCCTTAGCCGTACAACTCGACTACCCTATCGTATGGGCGAGTAATCTCTCTGAGTGCTGTTCTTGGTGTATTGTAGTAGCAAGACAGCCAACAGTTTATCTATGGCGAGGTTTCAAGGGAGCTAGGGGGCATCCGATATACCCAAAGGGTACGGAAGATAGTTCGTGAGTGGTTCTGTCTAATGCGCTACTACTTGAAGGGGTACCCATAGGGGTTACAAGGGAGTCCAACAAGCGTGACCACCTCTTGTATTTCCTGTGTGCATGCCTCCCCAAATACATATGTTTATGCGCTCAACGACAGATCCCATGGTTTAAAGACACCAGAACACGTTTCTAGCCAAAAAATTTCTTTGCTAAAAAATGGAGATCCCACCGGCCTTGGAAAGCACTTACAATTAAATGCGGGTTAACCACTTACAATTATTAATATGGGATTTCTTGAATCTTTACTTAACTATAACTATGACTTGATTCTATTACATAAATAAGGGGGTTAGGGTGGGACCCTAACAAATTTTGAGATGCATACAATGTACACCCAGTAAAATCAACTCTATAGAGACAAACCATAAAAGAAGGAAAAATACATATGATTTTACCCATGTTCCCTTGTTTTCCCTCCCACCCTATGAAGAGTGAAAATATGTTACTCTTAAACTTAAAAGAAAGGATGAAAAAAATAGTGAATTTCCTCCTTGTGTGGAAGAAGACTAAAAGGGTGGAAATGCTGAGGTTAGAGATGAAACATACTTGGGCGCCATTAATGGATTGAAGAGGTAAAACCTTAACTCACAACTCTCTTCAATCTCGTTTTCCCTCCTGCCCTGTGAAAAGTGAAAATATGCTACTAGTAAACTTAAAAGCAAGCATGAAAAAAATAGTGAATTTTGAGCCAGAGATCTGAGGTGTGTGTACTCCTCCCTGTGTGGAAGAAGACTAAAAGTGGGGTGTAAATGCAGCGAGGTTAGAAATGAAACATACCTAGGCGCCATTAATGGATTGAAGATCTAATGGTGGGGTTCAATATCATACTAGTAAAACCTTAAGTCACAACTCTCTTCAATCTCTTATCATTTTCACCATGTGAAAAGTGAAAATATCTACTAGTTTTCCCTCTGCCCTATGAAAAGTGAAAATATACTACTTGTTTTAGAAAGTAAATGAAGATTGGAATTAGGAGGGCTTCTTACATCAAAATTAAGGCTGAATTTTTTCAAAAATGTTAAAAGTTCCCTCCCTAAAAAACAATAAATACAATATTTATAGAGTATAGTGTAGTTGTGTAGGTGTAATGTAAGTATGTAAACAATTCTAAATATGGGCTTAGTTAAAGAATAATAGTAATAATAATAATAAAAGTTAGAAGTATGGGGATGAGTGCAAAAATATAAATGTTGGCTCAATTAATAATAAAAATAATAAAATTCAATTTGTTATATTTTGATTTTGTTATTAACTTGTGAATAGGTTTTGTTACAAGACCATGAGCCAATACCATGGATTATCAATACCTCAAGCCCAAAAACCATAAGTTATTTCACAACCAAAATATTTTATAACAATATGCCAAGATTCTTAACCATGGATATTCACCCCCCACTTTACAGTGGATATTTTTAACTTGTAAAAAATTGGTTTTGTTATAATACCATGGGCCAATACTATGGCTTATCAATACCACATGCTCTAAAAGCATAACCTATTTCAGAATCAAAATATTTTATAACAATATGAAAATTTTCTTAACCATGGGTATTCATTCTCACTTTACCATGGATATTATTAACTTGGAAATAGGCTTTGTTACAATACCATGGGCCAATACCATGGCTTATCAATATCACATGCCCAAAAAACATAACGTATTTCAAAATCAAAATATTTGATAAGAATATGACAAGATTCTTAATCATGGAAATTCGCCCCTGCTGTCATTGATATTATGAACTTGTGAATATGCTTTATTAAAATAGCATGAGCTAATACCATGGCTTATCAATACCACATGCCAAAAAATCATATCTTATTTCATAATCTAAATATTTTATAACAATAAGACAAGATTCTTAACCATCCATATTCACCCCCACTTTACCATGGATATTATTATCTTGTAAATAGGCTTTGTTACAATAGCATGGGCCAATATCATGCCTTATCAATACCACATGCCCAAAAACCATAACTTATTTCACAATAAAAA
>APFE031043162.1:1615-37617 GCA_000404065.3 Pinus taeda
TTTCCTCTAGTCGCTATTGTTCTGGTAGAGGTCCTTCAATGTCTTCCACATTGAAAATGGAGTATCCTTCCCATGGAGACTCAAGAAAATATGGTCTCAAACTCCCTCAAGGATGATCTGTCTCACCTTTGCCACACACTTTTTCCACTCAGGCAACTCTTGTGCATTAGTTGAAGCTGGCTTTGGGATTTCTTGATCAATGAATTCCTTCAAGCCGGTGTCTTCTAATACAACCTCCATTCTATCTTTCCATGCTATGTAATTTGAGCTACCTTCCAAGGCATACTTGAGTCTCAAGCCATAGAATGCCATTGGCCAACCTTGAAGTATGATATGAATTTGATTTTCACCTTCAATCTCGAACTTCGGACTTCGAATTATCTTCTCAGTATATTATTCACAGCTCTGATACCATGTAGAAAATCTGTTGGTAGGTTAACCCGATAATGAAATATAAATCAAAGTAGAATACTATAACCTAATTCTACTATCAATTTTTAGAAGCTTATAGATCAAGCTAAAGAATATAACCAAAAGAAGAAGAATCAATGGCACAATACACATGAAAATACTTTGGGGAAAGCCTTAGCTAAAAATACCACACTATTGTATTATCATACATGGTGGAAATACATAGGAATTATACAAAGCCTTAGCTCCCACGGCTAGCCAACTCTCAGTACAATCCTCACAAATTCTCATAGGCAATCTTGGCTTCTCTCTAGACTTCCTCTCTACCCTCCAAGCTCCTATTTCCTTGCGTTGTTCCTTGTGGATGATTTTTTCTTACCAAGTGGAAAACCTCCTTCAAAACTGCACAATCCTCAAGGATATATCATTGACTGAATGCATGAGTTTTCTTTATGAGAAAACACATGCAATTGATAGTACACTATCCTTGAACATTAATCTCAATTGGGTCTTTCTCATAATAGACATGCATGAGTTTCTGATGAGGGAATCTTTAGTTAATTGGAGTAGCACTAGTTGAGTGCATTAATGCATCAACTAGTTGTTAACTCAATATTAGTTCCTCAAACAGTTTGGAACTAATTTAATTGGACTTAGCTCAATAAAATGAGTAAACTAATTACAACTCAAATATAACTCAATCTTATCTCCTTAATTTAAGGGAAAACTCTTGCATGACTTCAGAAAGACTTCTAACTTGAATTTCTCCAACTAATTAATTTAAAATAAAAAAGTTAATTATTTCCAAGTAACTGTTAAGACTAAATTCGATTTTAATTCACAATTTAATTCAAGGAAAAATTAAATTGGAATATTCTTGTTTCCATATTTCAACACAAGAGTTGCAGGGTCTCTCTCCCTAAGCTGATATGCCATGTCTGGGTTGAAAGCATCAGGGTAGCAGAGAAGTGCTAGATTAGGTGGAGGCTTCATATTGTCAAGAATAGAATTATATACTGTATTCAACCTTGTTGTGAACTCTTGGACTATCTCATTTGGATTTCTTTTCATTGAATTGTACAAAACCAAAATTTGCAGTGGATTTTTCTTCTCTTTCCATCGTGCTAGGAACAACTCTATCAAGCTTGTGAGCTATTGATAGAATTGGCAGCCAAGCTGTGAAACCATTTCTTCACATCTCTGGAAAAGCTCTAAGCTATAATTATCATCTTAGCATCATCTTCATCAATTTCTTCCAGATCGATAAAATCTACTAATTTATCAGCATGATGCTGGGGTGTGATTTATGAGCATCCATCAAATAGAGGGATTCTTTGGCCATAGCTTTGAGGTAGATTAGCAAGTTGAGCAGGCAACCTAAGAGATGAAAATAATGACATGATTGTTGGAGGTGGGGGAGGTACTACAATGGGTTGTGTAGGTAAAGATGATGACACTAATGGAGGTGGTGGAAAAAGAGATGAGGTAGCTGATGTATTTAGAGATGTAGTAGATGTATTTGGAGGTGTAGTAGAGGATGAAACAACATTTAAGTATTCAAGTTGATATTGGATGTAGGATTTTTTAGTAGTGATTTGGAGCTGGTCAATAAGATTTTGAAGTTTGTCAAAATCCAACAACAACTCATGATCAACTTTAGAAAATAGAGATTCGGAAGAATGGGAATGAAAGAAATGTAAGACTCGGATTTTGACCTTGAAAGAGACAATTTTATTTGAATATCAAAAGGAAGGTGCTCAAAAGTAAATAAATTTTTAGACAAAGAAGTTGTCCTTTTTATTTTTCGAACTGCACTTTCAGAGATAGATGACTTCAATTTTCTGAGTAGTTTTATTGGGTCATCAACAATGAAAGGTGGATTTGGGTCACGATTTCACCTAGTATGTCTTTTAGGAGCCATAAATTTTTCACACCTTAAACTTGATGAAATTTGTAAAATCAACCTATCTTTAGATACTGAAAGCTGTCAACTACAAAACTAATTTTCTTGAAAGCTCTAAAATAATTCCTAGGAATGATTTCTCAGTCGTTTCCCCGATAATGACACCAAAAATGTTATCCTCTACAATGTACCTAGGTCGAGGAGGAGATCGAAAGAGGTAATCTTGAACCACTTTTAGTTCAGTAGCTAGCCCTACTGAACGAGAGAGGGATCTCTCTAAGGATTTGATAATGAATAACTGGAAAAGAAATGGATTTTAGGCTAGATGTATAAGTTGTGTTTGAGTATTTGAAAATTTAGGGTTTTTAGGCTTATTGGACTAGGGGTGAGAACAAGCAATTAGGTCAAGTTATCAAGTGTGCATTGACAAACACAAAAAGGAGCTAGATATCAGTGTGTTATGATGAACTTAGGATTTAGTCAATATAGTATATGTCTGAGAGTTTGAGAAAACATAATGAGCATGTATGAACATGATTTCATTAATTTTATAAGAAGAGAGACACAATCATGATTTTCCACATAAACATAGCCTAAATCTAAGTATTCTGCCTATATGAATGCAAGGAAAACTATAAGAAGAAGAAAAAGCATGTAGAGAGAGATGATTTCATCAATTAAGAACTAATATGAAAGAAAAATAACACCATTGACTCACTGAACAAGTATTCCTAAAAGATAGTTGCAACTACTCCATCATTAGCTGTAAGAAAACAAAAGGTAGAAGCCTCTCCACAAAAGTCCAAACCCTCTCACTAAATGAGAAATCATACATATAGACTAAAAAAAAACTTCTCCCCACCTTCAGGGGTCAAATCATTAGGTGGTGGAACATTTACCAAGAATCTCTCAACAAACCAGAGAGAGTAAGAAGGTCAAACACAAAATCTTCTTTTAGACTTCAAATTGATTTTTGCTACCTTTATGAGACTTAATTAAACACTAAAACAACCTATCATGCCTATTAACTCAATACTTACATCATCAAGTCTTCAAAATATATAAATTACATCATAAAACCAAAATCTAGCGAAATTTGAAATGAAAAATTCAGCAACAGGGGTAAGCATAGCTCATTTGGCTATAAGCGTAGTGCATTCTGCTATAAACATAGCTTCACCTTGCAGGCTGATTTTGGAGGTTTTATAGAAGTCAAATTTTAAAAGTAAGAGAATGGTCAACTAGAATTTATTATCTAGTTTACAGATCAACTCGAATGTTTGGAAATGGAGCATGGGAAGGCCTTCAAAAATCCATTCTCTCGAGGTGGCTCTATAAGCATAACATCTATTCCAGAATAGTGGCAAAACGTGTCTTTTTCACTCCTTTTTTGAGTTTTTCTCTTCACCAATTTTCTGAACTGCTTCCAAAAGTAGATTTTTGAGATAGTTAGGGAAAATGCTATCCAGGTATATAATTTTTTCATCATTTGGAGCTCTGAATGAAAGTGTAGTGCTAAGGTGATGCACTTATAGAATTTCCTGTGTTTTTAAAATAGTAAAAAATGACCAAAATTTTGGAAATGAAAAAATTTTCTCCAAATTTTCTCAAAATTGTTGAGTGAGGGTAAAATATGATATTATATGCCATGAGGGAAGCTTCAACAAGTAAATCAGGCCTCTTTTTTTCCCTTTGATCAATTAGGTTTTCCTTGAGTTTGCTCTTCAAATGTTTGATCCTGACTTGAGATATCTTTTTTTCTGGTATATTAGTGCATATCCATATGCCTCTGCAAGTTGTTGTTCTTATTTTCCTTCTTAAGGAGATGCTCCAAGTTTCCATTTACCTTATCAAGCCAATAAACCCTATCTTCATTGATATTTCTAGTGATTAGGTCATCTACCATAATATGCTCTTTTGGTGGTGAAACCTCTCTTTGTAGTTCAAGGGATCTTTTGGCTACTCTAGTTCTTGGTCTCCCTGATGAAATTTACTTTCCTTTACCCTTTGAAACTTCCATTTCAACTACTTCTTTTCCCTTTGTATATTCTTTCTTTGAATTAGCTATTTGTTTGTCTTGAATCATCTCGTTCACCTTCAGTTGCATATTCTCTTGTTGCAGGCATGCTATTAGAGAATTTGCGTCTATCAATTTGCCTTCCAATCTCTTGATTTCAACCTCCTTATCTCTGACAATCTGATCTTTAACTCTGACTTCTTGTTCTTTCGCCATAACTGAAACATGTGTACATGGATGAGAAGACTCCTCATGCTATGAGGAAACTATCTCTTTACCTGTTGTAGGCTTGGCCCCTTCAACCATCCCTTGAGCAAACACAAGCCTATCACCTCTGGAATAAGTCTAAGACCCTCCCGCCGTGTCTTTCCTCTTGGTTGATTTGCTTCAAGAAGCAACCCCTTGCTGCATTGGTGAGCCTGTAGGTGTTGTTTTATCACTTGATCGAGTTGAAGAAGATGGAGGAAAAGCTAAACTAGCAAAATGGTGCCAAGACATATTTGCTTGTGCTAAGTGATGAAAAACTAGCACTTTCACTAGGCCATGATGAAACAAACTAGTGTAGTGATTCTCCCCTTACTTTTGTACATTTTTCTACCATTTTGACCAAACTTTTTTACAAGTAATAGGGAAAATTGATTTGTTGTACATCAATGAAATGCATCAGAAGTTTCATGTGATACTTATAAATCCTTGAATACCTACCTTCACACGTGAAATACCTCATTATCATTTTCATGAGAGAGATGTATCGATCCAAGAAATATCTGAATGGAAAAATATATGTTGGAGCTGCTTTGTATTGTGTTTTCAGGTATATTTTGTAGTTTTGAAGGTCAAGGTCTTCTCTTTTGAACCAGATCTCTAGTGTATGGAATCCCTGTTTCTACAGGGATAAGTTGCCTTGAAATAATGATTTGAAACCCTTCTATGGTCACTTTGTCCCTTTTAAGTTTAGTGGCAAAATCACTAGTTAACTGGTCATGATACTCCAACTCTTCCACCCTCTGACAGAATGTAAGGCAACTTGCATCTTCAAAAGATTTTATAATGAAGGAGATGATAAGACCTCATGGGTTGATGTAGTTTCATGTATTTTTACATGTTATCCTCTATGATTCCTCTTCTCTGAGGTTTTAGACTCCATCTCAACACTTATCTCTTAGGATAACAATTAGGGTTTTGACTGTGGGAAAACACAACATTTTCAAGAGCTGTGAGGGAGTTTTGGGAAAATGAGGGGGGCAGGGATGTGAGAAAATTCCAGGAAAATTTTGGGGGGGGAGTGGGAGAGTTTAGGAAGCTAGGGAAAGTGGAATTACTGGATTTGGGTGAGTGACAGGTTCCCAAACCAAGAAAACACAGTCCTATGGTAAAAAAGAGTGCAGTTTGTCTAGGTTTTAGGTAGAATTAATGAATTTTGTGAGTGGGTTTGATGGGAGGTGTTTGGGTGAGTATATTTAGGATATATGATGGTGTAGAGGCACTTATATATGAGTTTGAGTAACACATTTAACAAGATAAGTGTGAAAACCTTGTTAACTGCTTTCAAAACCCTAGGAAGTAAACATGAGACAAATGAGCATAGATAAGGGAAATGAAAGGAATTTAAACCATCAGATCGATCACCAACGTGTTTCAATAGTAGAAAAATGTCATCATGATGGATAAAACCACTACAGAGGGCTCACACTCTTGGAGAAACGATGGAGCTGCAACCTGGTATATGCGTAGCAGAGATAGTGTCATTTGCGTAACATAGTTTCAGAAATCAGTTTTTTGGATGCAACAAACCTTCTTGGCACGACAAAAACACTTTGGTGGAATGAAATGGTGTGTTGGAAAGTGAAATGGGAAAATGAGTAATGAATGAGAGTGAGTGGTGAGCTTTATAGATGGAGAAAATCGATTTTCCCTTTGTAACATAATATTGGACCCACCAAATAGTTTACACTTAGACTTGACACTTTATTTTTTATGATTTTATGATGATATTTCATTTGAGAGAATGAAATAAAAACATAACCTTCAAACCTTTGTTACCAAGTTAATCCCTACTATTCCTCCTAATTATGAATTTAAATGGTAAAAAAGACCAATTTTCCAGAATTACACCTAGTAACTTAGTAGTGACCTAATGATGACTTATTAGGTGGATTGTGAAAAAAATGAATATGGGAGTCTACTAATGATGAATTGAATTGACCAAAGTAATGACTTTTGACCATGAGACTGAAAGGAATAGTAGAGAGTGACCTTCCTAACCGGTGATCAAATTTTTATTGAAAAGCTTTTCGGAACTAAAAGTTTGACCAAAAACCCTAAAAATAGCTATGTAAAAGCACATTTGATCACGAGTGGCAAGATGAAAAGACTGACACTAACAGATCTAAACAAGAATTTAGGGGAGATCCAATATAGGCATATATATTCCCATCCTTTTTAGAATAAAACTAATAACCAACCTAAACCCACTGATAGTTCGAGTGTGAACCTCAACTTAAATGATTCCGACATGGATAAAATTTTCCTTCATCATCAAGACAATCATTATGAGAAAACCTATCCATAGTGGGTAAATTTTATGAAATTGGTTATCAATTAGCTCTTGGAGTTGCAATCATTGTCCGATGATCTTGCCCAAGAAATTGAAGGTGAGACTATCATAGTTGAAGGAGAAGATAATGAAAGGTCAACTATGTTCCTATGGGACTAAGTAGTAGACACAGATAAATAAACCATAGGGTAAGTGTCTTAATTGGAAATTAAATCAACCCAAGGAACCCAAAGAAACAAAAACCTTCATAACAAGGGACCTACACCTGATACTACTCAACATGCCAAAAATAAATCCCTGCTACACAACTATTGACACCCCAAACTTATGCAAAAATTACTACATTTTCACCTAACCAAAACCCCAATGCTACACAAAATATCATGACAAAGCCCATCTTTTTGGAAGGCATAAAACATAACAACTGACCCTCTAGCTCTACATATAAAACTAAGTCTTCATCTCATGAAGAGCATATTATATCCCCAACTTCTACAAATAGTAAACCCTTGGAGTATAATGTAATCAAATATATGAAGAAGATTGGGGAAAATGTATCACTTTATGACCTCCACAATCTTTCGTGAGATATTTTTGAAGGTATTTAAAAAATATCCTACTTAGTCTAAACCCACAATAAATCCTGAAACCTCTATGAAAACCCTTGCCATTATGCCAAGCAACTTAAATGCAACCAAGTCCATTATGAGCACTACGAGTATTGGAGCCCATTCAAAATCTCAAACCTTCTTCTAAGCTTTGATTTTTTAAACCACAATGTTCACAATTTCGTGGCTAACACTACAGCCTCCTCTAATGTCATGCTTTATTTAGTGTGCTATAAAATTAATGTTGTGCTATAAGTGACTAACGCCATGATCATTCAACTTGATAGGTCAAAATTTAAGGTTTTACGTGATATAAAATATGTTTTGATTAGATTGTCCCTAGATCCTTGAGTCCATCAAGTGATAGAAATAATACTTGTGAACATACCTGAGACCTATAGTCTACCGCTAAGAAAAGATTGGTCACAAAAGCTTTAGATATACTTTTCCACTGATTAGTCTCATCTTTGACTACCTACAAAGGAAATAATAATCATAAATGAGTAAATAGTGAGCCTCACATGAAACATATGGTGACTCAGCTAAAGCGGCCTAATGAACCACTCAGTTTTGCACACACGGTGTTGGCAAATTATTTTTCGGAAACTAACTTTGGCTGCTATATAGCCCAACCATCCCCTTTCTCATATGAAACCTAGTTTGACCTCCTTCAATGTTTGCATATTGGTGATAATGATTCTTGTAAATTAGATGCAAATAATGACAAGCCTACTAATTTACGATCTAATGCTAACATTTGGACACTATATTTCGATTGTTCTAAAATGTATAATGGAACTAGGGATAGTTTCATTATAATTAATATACAATAATAGAAAAGGATAATATCCTGTTGATTATAATTCAAATGTACAAAAAACACTTTAGAATATGAGCCACTCATATTTGGACTAAAAAAATCCGTTGACATAAAGTTAGAGCTCTTGAAAGTTTTGGGTGATTAAGAGATAATCATGCATCAGGTATGAAACACCATTCATTGTTTGTCTCCGCATCTAGAGGGTACCAATAAGAAGTATGGAAATTGATTTCATCATTTATAGAATTTAGTATCATCTCCATGCTTTGATCCATGAATTCTTCTTTTGACATTCTAGTTAATGTAATTTCTAGATTCAGTCCTTTGTATCATGATTTTCTAATGAATTGAATTTCAAAATTGTTGTCCTTGATAATATCACTAATTGGTGGGTATTTAATGATGTTGCACAAGTGATTGAATTCCTAAATAATGTAAACACATTCAAGGTCACAATTATAGGTGAAGAAGAAAATGATAAGAAAGAGTACTAACTGAAACATAAGCATATCACAGACATGGGTAATCCTATTCATAAAGGTGTGGTTTTTCTTGATAATTACTTTGGTCTACAATTGAAGTTTCATGAACGCACAAATCCTAAGACTCATAGTTGCACCTTAAAGAATGAATTCATTAATCTGGGGGCTAGAAAATATCCAAAGTTTGTCAACCTAGGTACCTATTTCTCACCAACAGAAAATCATGTGAAAATTCCTAGATCTAACAATCTCTAGAATCCTACTGTAACCAACTGAATTTACTTCACCTAGATTGTAAATTACATTACAAACTTATTTTAGATTTTTTCTTGAAATATTGAAGTAAATTACTGAAGTAGCCTACACCAAATTAAATATGATTATGAAACCTAGAAACTGAGCAAGGAAATACAAACACATAGGACACCATTATTTTTGGACAAAAGTCCCGAGAAAAACCCAATGTAGGAAAAACGATGTAGAAGCTCTGAGGGTCTATTATTAATAAGTAGTAGAAAATTTTGAATACATCTCTGAATACATCACAGGTTTATTGAGTTACAGAGAGAAATATTGGCAGAAAGAATTGTGAGGTTACCTCACACTATCACTAGAAATCCTGGCTGATCCATCCCCAGACTGATTGCTCCCGAATTTTCTGGCTGCCTCTACGTAGTGTCTGCATCAGCCCAATGTCAATCTCTCTAGGGACTATGTCACTTGTCTGGCTGGTCGATTTTCTACCCAGGAGATTTTGTTTCTACCTCTCAGTCTCACACCTCGGCTCCCAGCTTCTGAAACTTGAATTCCCTCTTCAAATTTTGGACTCCTCATTGGTTTCTACACTGCCTCTGCGTGGCTCTATGTCAGTCCCTTTGTCTCAACATTGCAACTACTAGATTACTCTTTGCCTTTCTCTGCTGATGATTCTATATCTAAGAAAACCACTCTTTCTCTCTCTGGAAGCTATCCCTGTCTCTCTGTTGTAAGAAATATTCTCAAACGAATATTCCTCCTGAGAACTTCTCACTTCAGAAAATAAATTTCTTGATCTCTCTTAGTGTATTTTCCAAATGGCCCTCAAGCCCCTTGGTATATCTTTCAGTTGGACAGCCAATTACCTATATTAAATCCTAATCAAAGGCTAAGGTCATTTTGACTTGATCTCCATCTTTTTCTAGAAGATTCACCCACAATTAGATTAATACCCATTAATATTTTAATTTTCCTAAGTTTAGACTTAGGAACCCCATTAGAAATATTAATTATTTTAATATAATTGTTTTTGTGTGGATTTTCCCAAAATGGTTTTTGGGTTCTTTGGAATGCAAGTGCCTAAGCCTCCCTGCAAATTTGAGGCTTATAGCACATTTGATGCTACCCCAAATAACCACTCCCTCTTAGCAAGGAATGTGCTCTAGAAATATGCTGCTACTACATACTGCTATGACTCTGAAGCATCGTCCTCTACACTACTGATGTCTGACATGATGTCCATCAACTGCTATGTTGCTTTTGTAACTATATTGCCACCTTTGACACTGCCACTTCCAATGCTACATTTGTACTACAACTCCGTCTCAAATGTTGCATCTGCTATGCTGCTAGCACTACCACTGCTAACATTTCATCCATACTCCAACTCAGTTATTGAGAGAAAACATGAAAAATGACTGAACTAACTATGTTTAGTATGATACCACATGAATGTTGGAATTGACTGTTGCTAGTCTCTGCGTTGACCCTATGAATTTATTGTGTTGCTGCTGACCTCTGCTTTGTACCATTTGCATTGATGCTAACTTTACTCTATGATGTTCAGTCTCTGGTGATCCTAGCCATTATAGTTGTCTCCCTAACATTCCTCGGCACCATTCGACACTAGTCCATCCCGCTACTACAAAACTAGGCTCCCATAGCAAGGTATTGATCCAAGAGGTGGACTCCTCAAGGATCCTACCCATTTGTAGCTCTATCAAACTACAGATCCAAATCATCCCACCTCCCTCCTAGAGGTATCTTGGATATCATGGCCAACTCCTCCTCCTGTTCAATCTTTGTGGCTGCAACCTTAGGATCGTGCTTCTCATCCTTGTCCTTTTTCTTCAAGGGATGCCAGGATGCATAGTATCCCATTTCACCACATATGAAACACTTCACCTTTGAGACATCCTTCTTTCATATCTATTGTCCCTACTACCCCTTCGATGTAAGGGCTACATTCTCCTCCTCCTCCTTGGGCTTCGACTCACTACTGCTACCATTTTCATCAAGTTTGAACTTGACCAGGTCTCTCCTTAGCTCCTCTTGTTTTAGAGCTGCCCACATCTCATCCCAATTAGGCAATGTTGCTCTACCCAGGATACTTTAGACAAAGACTTGCCACTCATTTGAGCCAAAATTAAGGGTCATCCTCACTAACTTTGAATCCTAAGGTGTATGCCCCATAACCAACAAATCATCACGGGTTTCCTTAAGCTTTGTGAGGAATGGATCCACACGTTCTCCCTTATGCATCTAAGCAGATCTTAGCTTCTACTCTAAGTACATATTCCATTTCTTAGAAGATCCCCAATACAACGTGGCCAAGGCATCCCACACCATGTGATCCTTGACTCCATCCATGATCATCCTCTTGGCCTTTTCCATCTCAAACATGTACTATTTTAGTGGATTTTCATCCGTAGGTTCAGACACCACATTGTTGACATATGTCTTGAGGGCATGCTCATCTATAAGGAAAGACATTATAGCCTTCTAGATGATATATTTGGATGCTCCATCCAACTTGTCCTACTCCCTCAAGCCATTGGTTTCCATATCCTCTAAAAATTGTCAAACAACTCCATCTTTCTCCCTACTCCGCAGATTCTAGGATGGCTTACATACTCCTCGATGGATATGGTTAGTCTTTTTCTCCTCTTCTACCCAATAAATGAGAAATGTTGAATTCCTCAGCAAGAAACCACTAAGGAAGTATTCCCTCACTATGTGATCTGCTTCCTTCTTTTGATGACTTTTTTTTCCCAACACTCAGCTTGTAGAAAACTACGTCCCTCTAGCTTTATGTTGAGGCTCTGCATCACTCCCTCTACCTTGGCATATTCTCGATCCGACAGTCTTACCTCTTTGTCTTCTCGCTTAGAGAGAGACAACCTCGGAAATATTCCCCTCCTCGCTAGAATAGTGCAATCCCTCAGGTGATTCAAATTGCATCTTGCTGTATCAAGTTGGCCCTTGCTTTAGTGCTAGATCTTCTTTTCCTCTTTTACACCAATAACTCTGATACCATCTCAAAATTCTTAGATCTAACAATCTCTGGAATCCTATTGCAACCAGTTGAATTTACTTCATCTAAATTGTAAATTACATTACAAGATTATTTCATAATTCTTCTTGAAATATTGAAGTAAATTACTGAAGAAACCTACACCAAATTAAATATGATTCTGAAACATAGAAACTGAGAAAGGAAATACAAACACATAAGACACCATAATTTTTGGACAAAAGTCCTCAGAAGAACCCAATGTGGGAAAACCAGTGCAACAACTCTGAGGGTTTATTATTATTAAGCATTAACAATTTCTGAATACATCTCTGAATACCTCACAGGGTTATTCAGTTATAGAGAGACATACTGGCAAAAATAATTGTGAGGTTAGCTCACACTATCAATGGAAATCTTGACTAATCCAACCCCAAATTGATTTCCCCCCACTTTTATCGATGCCTCTGTGAAGTGTCCATGTCATCCCATTATAAATCTCTCTAGGGACTGCGTCACTCATCTGGATGGTTGATTTTCTGCCCAGGAGGTTCGGTTTCCGCCTCACAGTCTCACACCCCAGTTCTCGACTTCTGAAACTCAAATTCCCTTTGAAAATTTTAGACTCCTCACTGGCTTCTACACTGCCTCTATGTGGCTCTGCATTAGCCCCTCTAGCTCAGCATTTCCACTACTGGATTACCCTCTGTCTCTCTTTGATGATGATTCTTTGGCTGAGAAAATGACTCTCTCTCTTTGGAAGCTATCCTTGCCCCTCTTTTGCAAGAATATCCTCAATCGAATTTTCCTCCTGAGAACTTCTCACTTCAGAAAATTTATTTCTTGATCTCTCTTGGTGTATTTTCCAAATGACCCCCAAGCCCCTTCTTATATCTTTCTATTGGACAACCAACGATATAGACTAACTCCTAATTAAATTCTCATATCATTTTGACTTGATCTCCATATTTTTTTAGAATATTCACCCACTATTGGATTAATACCATTAATATTTTAATTTTACTAAGTTTAGACTTAAGAACCCCATTAAAAATATTAATTATTTTAATATAATCGTCTCTCGGTGGACTTTCCCAAAACAGTTTCTTGGTTCTTTGGAATACATGTGCCCAAGCCTCTGTGCACAATTTGAGGCTTAGATCACATCTGATGCTACCCTAAACTAACAAAACATACTTATGTCCAACTGTTTACAAAGTATAGGAACATTTTCACATGGACATACAAAGACCTAAAAACATGTGACACCTTTATCATTCAACATTTCATCCCAATCAAGGAGGGTGCTAAGATTTTTTAGGAAAAAATTATGCAAGGTACATCCCATTCTAGAACCCCTTATACAACAAAAGCTCAATAAGTCTGTTAGAGCCTAGATTTACCTCAGGCTGAAAAGGTAAGCTTCTAAGTCCACATCAAACCACGCTCAGCCTTGTAGCTAGCCCTATGAGGACAAGAGAGGGCTCTCTCCGGGTCAATCTTAGCAAAAGATAATCAATGGGCTTGAGATGACTAAAATAAAAGCTAATCTTAGGCTAGGTATGAAGTGCAAGGATTTGACTTGATTTTTTGGGGGTTTTGTTGGAATCAAGGGAAAGGCAAATTTGGATTTGGGGATGAGGCCAAATTTTTGCAAAGTTCAGGTTGGGGCAAAGTAGGTAGTAGTTTTGATACTTTTAGATTAAATGAATGGATAGAAAATACTGCTGAGGAGCTGAAGAGGGCAAGAGGCTATCAAGAATCCTCTTCAAACTGAAGAAAACATTGAGAATTAAAAAAAAACTAAAAGGTAGAGCACAACAAACTCATGAATTCTACCTTTGTCACTCATATTTGTTTCATTTCAGAAGAAAAGAGAAGGGAAATGGCATACATAAACATCAATGAACTTGAAATTACATGAAGAAAAACACCATCAAAACACAGAGCCACAAGGATCCCAACAAGTGCTGCAAAACCCTGGTCTTTCCTTTGCCAAAAATGCAGAAAATGGATGTACAATGAAGTGCCAAGCAATCCCAAGTGTCCCACCCTGAAAATGACTTAGAAAATACATGATATAGACCATCCTAACCCATTCACATGCCTATAGGGGTCGAGCTCATCATTCTAGGAGTTGTTTCAACCAATTCTAAACAAAGCACCGAAATCTAAGCAATCAAACAACTTGCCTCTATATGAAAGGAAACTGATTCATTCGTTTAATTTTCACTTTTTAGTGAATGAATACTCTAGAAAAAGTAAATATGTACCAAAATTACATCATGGTTATGAAATTACATCATGGTAGATCAATAGTTAAATCAAAAAGTTAAACTAGCCAAAACTGGGTGAATTTCTGAGCTGAAGAGTGAAAATGAGGCCAAATTTCTCTATGCGTCGCACCTGATTCTCTATGTGTAGCACCACTTTGGAGCTGATTTTGAGGCACTTTTCGAAGTCCAAATTGAGCTCATCATAGCTCTTTGGAAATCCTTGCCTATCTAATTTCCAACCCAAGTGGAATTTCTGGATTTGGTGTCCATTTGTCCCTCCAAATATCCAATCTCCTAAGACTGCTTCCTATGTGTCAAAATAGGGGCAGAGAGGTCAATTTTTGAGTGTTTTTGACCTCTTTGAGGGCCCAGAACCTGCCCAAATCTCTTGGCCATGAGCAAGAGACCATAATTTCTCATGCAAAATCCAGAAATGCAAAGTTTTTTGGATTTGGAGCTCTCTAGCAAAAGAGCGCGCCACGTGGCGCGGCGCATAGGGAGGAAAACCCTGTTTTTTAGTGCAAAAAAATTTCAAAATGCAAAAATTGCTCCAAATTTCTTGAAATTTGGGTTGTACCTTCTCTATCAAGAGATATGATGGGCCAAGGATGCCTCGGCCAATATCCAGAGTCGATCATGCTCTTTTTTCCTCTTTTGCCTTTTGGATGCCTTCCTTAGTTTTGCCTTTAAATTCCGTATTCATGCCTTGCAAACTTTGTTCCATGCCATGTAGTGGAAAGACATGTGTCTCAACAATTCTTTGCCCCTATCGGCCTTGTCCAACAGTTTCTCTAAGTGTATGTTGACTCTCTCGATCCAAGACTCCCGATCATCATTAATCTCTTACTCCAATGAAGTGAATTCAATCCTCCTCCTTTGGGCAGCTTGGCGATTCTCCCTGATATTTTGTAACTCCATAATCACCTGCTGTTCTTCAAGCTTCTTGTTTCTCTACTCCAAGTATTTCATAGTCCACTTAGCCCTCTCCAAGTTGAGGGACAAGGCTTTGATCTCTGTCTGCTGCTCCTGGATGATCTCTCTAAGATTTGCACTTTGCGGGCCCATGTCTATAACATCATCCTGGACGAGAATGAAGTGAGTCTCTCGCTCACCTGAAGGCCCCTTGTCCTGCATTGGCCTCTTGCCTTTTTCCTGTACCTGTGGTACTGATGTCAAAAGCGAGGCCCCTTCCACCCCAGGTGGAGATAACACTCGCTTTGCTGCTGCAAATAACTGTCACGTGCCCTTCTAATAAGTAATGAAAATTGGCATAGTAGTAGTGTGAGTCTCATGGCATTCATGCTGATAGGAGGATCCAATTGTCTCATGCCCAGCCTCTGAAGGTACTTGTGAAGCTCTAAAAGACTCATGAGAGATGAAATCATCCCAAGTAATGCCCTATAATCCAAGCTGATGAACCACCACAATTTTGATGAGAGAAAAATGGTAAATACTGTTAAACTACTGTTGGGGGGTCTTGTGCTGCACAAGGGTGGTCATCCTCTCTATGTTTCGGCACATGAAGTAAGGGATTTTAATCATCCGTACTCGGGTAAAATGCATCAGCAGTCTAATGTGATAATCTTACAAGCAGGAGAACTAGCCCTCACAGGTGAAATACTTCATGATTAATTTCATTTGTGGAACATATTCATCTCTGAGGTACCGAAAAGGAAACACTCTCCTGAGTTGTCTCAAAAAGCCAGGCTTGATGTACGGTTCATAGTGCTGCCGGTCAATTTTCTACCTCTTGTTCCATGGTTCTCCAATGCTAGGTATGTCGGTTGCTATTGAGATGGATTCTGGTGTAAGTGTGAAGGTGACACCAGCTAAAGTGACCTGATCACCATGTAAATGCAGTAAAAACAGACGAGCCAACTCATGATGAAATTGAATATTAGCAACTTTCTCACAAAACTCATAACATGACTGATACGGGAAATAAGAGACGGCAAGAGGGCAGGCCTGCAATTCAATAAGGGTGGTTGGTTCTTCTCTGATATGTCTGCCACCTTTATGAGGCCTCCGGGGTGCATGTTCCTCCATGGGTGAGTCACTTTAGGTCTCCACTTCATAATCAGATGAATGATTGGATGCCATAACTGCTGATAGGCAACTTGGCTTGAAGAAACAAGTGTTGATGTATGAAAACTGTGGGACTGCCTTTTGGTGATGTGCTTGACCTCTGTCACCAAGGGGAAAACAGTGAAACAAGGGACTGTTAGGAGAGGGGAAAACTAGTGGGAAATTTGGGAATGTTGGGTAGACTTAGTTAGGGAAGTATGGGATGTTATGGGAGTTCATGTATAGGGCTAGGAATTTTTGTATAAGGTTAGGGTTTTGAGGTCTTGGATTTGAGAATTTGGGAAAGGGAATTTTGGGAGAAGGAACTAATGAGCTTAGGGGGATAGAGAAACTTAGGGAATGATGAAGACAAGGGACCAATGGGATGAGGGAGTGAATTTTGGTGACAAACAGTGATTTTGAAATGCTAGCAGCAAGTTTCCTTGAGGTAATTTAAGAGGTAGGGTTTGATGTTTTTGTTTTAATCATCACCATCCATCAACCACCACACCCTAGCAAAAACTTGGATGAAACACAAAGATGAAGACTCTACCTGGAAAATCTGTGCTTGTTATTGGCAATTTGGAGCAATTGTTAATAGTTTCGATCCTTTTGTTTTTTGTGCCACGCAGCATGCCCAATGCGCCGCACCTTCCCAGTGCGTCATGCCCGTGTTATTTTGCACTGGGTTCTGAGGCCCAATGTGTCGTGCCAGATGAGTGCGTCGTGCCTCCTGCCCAGGGCGCCGTGCCAAGCAATTTTCACCCAAAGTCGCCCAACTTCTCACTTGCTCATCAAACTTGCTCTCTCTTGTGTGTAAATGAACTATTGAAGCATAAGAATATCTCCTATGGCATGGACTTTGATTCTTCATTTGGAAAACCCACTTTTGTAATGTTACAGACTTTGGCACTTTCACATAACTCTATTTTTGCTTCCACTTTGATTTTTGGTTGAATGATGAAACTCTGTCTATTTTTGCAAGGATGATTGGCATGTAATTTTAGCAAAGGATGACCAGGGCTACGCCTGAAGTACTTCATGACTAAAAAACTTTAAAAATTACATATTTATTACAAACCATAAATTTGATGATTTCTTCTTCAAAACAGAGTTTTGAAGAAGAATCATGATCAAACATATTGACGATGAAATTTTGTAATGAAAACTGATTTTGAACCTCCCTCATGTGCCTGTAGACATTATTAGACATTTTGAAGATGAAACCCTAGACCTAATGACTAAAATGACCCTTTTGCTGACCAAGAGACCAAATAGGACTGTGAATGACTTTAAAATTGATTTTGATGTATAGACACGGACCAACAGATACATGACATGAGGGAGATGAGTGACAAGACCATTCCATCAGAAAATCGATGCTCCTAATGGAATGCAAATGACTATACTGAATGAGACACCTAAAAATGAAATGCAACAAAAGAGATTTTGATCGCTGACAGAGGGATGAAAAGACCGACTCTAACAAAGTCAATGAATGCAAAGATAATATTCAAACTTATACATTCAACATGGGTTTCTAACCTAATACAGTTGAGGAAAAAATTAGGAGAAATAAGACTCCATATCAACTTTAGAAACTTCAATAACATATGATAAGGATATTTAATGGGTGGCTCCCATCACACATATCCTCTAGCAAGTCTTAATATTATAAATGTTCTCTTTGTTGGATCAATTCTCAAGTTACAATAAGGTCTTGGTTGCATAAGAAGATCAGCGCAAGACCATCTTTCACACCAAGTGGGGGACTTTTGATTATAGGTGGATTCCTTTTGGGTCAAACTAGAAATAAACATAAACTTTAGGGTCCTTGTAGGGCATAATGTTGTTGTTTACCTATATTACATCAATGTATTCTACAAACATAGGGCATATCATCCACGTCACCTGAAGAAAATATTTTAAAGGTGCATGAAATATGGAATATCACTAAATACAAGGAAGCGATTTTTTGATGGAGGCAAGGGAAGCCTTTTGGGTTATGTGATCTCCAAACAAGGAATCTCTATTGATACCAAAAGATTTAAAGAAATAATGTGGATCCCTTATTCTAATAGTTAAAAGTACTCTTGGTAGTCCTTCCTGGGAAAAGTCAACTTTATCAGGAGCATTGTATTAGATTTTTCTCATATTTTCAAACCTGTACAACAAATGATCAAGAATTACATATAGTTCAATTTGAATGCTTCTCAAAAGGAAGTCTTAAACATAATCAAATATGCCATATCACATGCTCCTACATTGTGCAGTCCAAACTTGGAGAGGGAATTCTCACTTTATACCCTTGCCTCTGACTTCTCTTTATCAACTATACTCACTCATGATTAGGGATATGAGAGGTAGATTTATTTTATGAGTACAAGCTTATAAAACCTAAATCAAATTTTCTAGACATTGAAAAACATTCCTATGTAGTATGTAAGGTAGTCAAATAACTTTACTTGTAAAACTTGAAGAGCCATGTCAAAGTAACAGTCCCCCATTTCACAATAAAATATTTTTTCATAAAGAAATAACTAGGGGAACATAGGGAAATTGAATGGCTTATCTTAAGGAATATGATTACAAGCTTGAATACATGGTTAAGGGACATGGTACGTGTAGACTCTCCATGGAGGCTTAGTGTGTTAAATTTTCTGATTGTTCTATGTTGTATCAGTTACTTTAGTTCAAATTACTCCTTTATTAACAATGCTTCCAATTATTAGTAGTATAACCAATCATAAATGTAACTAAAGAAAGAAAAATGTATGCAATGACAAAGAAGACAATAACACACCCATAAGAGACCACATATTGGTCCAAGACCAGGGAAAAACCCCACAAGGGAGAAACCCTTTCAAATCTTCTTCTTTAATAGATCGTCATACAAATATTTCAATAGAGAGTGCAATGAGACCAATACATATGTTTGTAATGGATACTAATATATTAGATCTACAAATCTACAGATATATATAATAGTAGAGAGAAACCCAAATCCACTAGATCAATGAAGCCAAATGGAGCCAAGATTTCAAGCCCTAGATCTGAACCAAGGATGCTCTCATCAAAACTATCTACATGTGTTTGAAACACCCTAGACACTCTCTTGGACAATGTGTGAGGGCGACTGTGAGTGCTCAGTTGATCTCAGGAAGACTCTATGTGTCCATCTGGTGTAAAACACACCAAAAACCCTTTGAATCTCCATTACAGTTGTTGTGCGATCATCTGGGATGGTTTGGATGCTCTCAAGACCACTCTAAGAGAGCATATGGGGACCAATGCAACATGACCTAACTCTAAACCCCTGGGCGCTCTCATAAGCCTATTTGTCAGCGTCTAAGGCTCTCTAGATGATCTCTTGTCCACTTTATGCTAGCATCCAGGGATGAGATTACCTTGTTTGGTGCTAGTGTTTGGAACCCAAAAAACCATAACTCAGAGCGAACCTTACGCTTGTGATTTCAAACCCTTGTGCAAAATCCTTCTGTCGAACCTATGCGAGCCAAGACAAAAGAGAAGAATAGAAAATAGGTTGATCAAATGTGATGAAATGAATTTGAGGTCACTTCTATCTATAGGCTTTGTTGAGGGTTTACTTGGGGTTAAGGTAAGCCAAGTAGTTACCCATGTGGTTCGGGCCAACCAATTCCATAATGAATGTATGTATACAAATAATTCAAAACTTAACTTCTGCTTAACCAAATTGGGTGATATTTAGGTCAATTTTGGTCCTATCGAAAAGAGGAATTTAATGAAAGCTTCATAATGGGAATTTGAGCTATTCAATGTGGAATTTTAATCTAGTTGCAAAAATTAACACTCCCTCTCAACTAGGAAGAATTCCACCTGCCAATATCTGTAAGTTGATCTTCACATCATCCTATCATGTTGTTGTAATTCTTTGACTATCTCTACTCAACTCTATATGCTGAAAATTTCTTGGATCTAGAAGAAGAAGAATCAAGGAGAAAATACTTCCACCGATATTGAGAAATATGGTAACACATCATACAGGGGAGCACATCCTCAATCCTGGAATCTCATTGGGGAGCTTACCCTCAACCCAAAATCTCAAAAGGGGAGTAATTATCAACCCAATCCTATTACCTACTCAATTTCCCAAAATTGACTCTTATTATTCATGTGATAGAACACCCTCATCATAATCAACTTGGGTTGTACACCCCAAGTACACTCTCAACACTGTTGCCAAATGAGGAGCGGTTTTCCCAACAAGCTAGTTTTCTTGTGGGTATGATGCCAACTAGGGTATACTATACAAAGACCAAGAAGGGGAGAAACATTTTCTGACCTTATAAAGATAGAGGAGAAACATCGTTCAACCCTATCAGTAACAAATAGGGGTAACACACTATTGTCTAGAGTTCCTTCAACCCCAGGAGACCTCCATCTCAATTCCTCAGCCATAACATCCTTCCAAATATTTTCTTTTACAACTTCTTTGAATGATGACGGTTCAACTTGAATCATAGTGCTCATGGCTTCAAAATATCCCTAATACCTGCATGTTTCCTTCCTTTCTATGAATTATCTACGAATGGGGACATTTCTTTCAAAATCATATAAAGTATCCCAGAGCCAAAGTGGTCTCTTTCTTGTAGGAGGATCACTTAGAGGTGGATCTAATAGATCCATAAGCTCCATGGGATCATCATAAATATTAGATTTAGGTACAAAAGGACCATCTAGAATATCCCAGTCATCATTCTCTTGATTGGGAGGAGGAGGTGGAGGAAGATCTCTTGCTTTTCCAAGAGATGCATCTTCATTGATGTTATGTCCCTACTAATTTTGACCTTCCTCTGACCAGTAATATAAATTTTAGATGATTTAGAATTTTCATAATATCCCCCAAACGTACCTTTTCTTCTTGTAGATTCCAATTTGTTCCTTTTTTCCTTCGGCACATGAAAATATACGGGGCATCTAAATACACGAAGATGGTTGATATTAGGCATGCTACCTATAAATATTTCTTCAGGAGTCTTGTTTTCTAATGCTTAATGAGGCACCCTGTTTTGAACATATAAAACAGTAGATGTAGCTTCGGCCCAAAGGAACTTTGGCACCTTTTGACCATGGAGCATAGCACGGGAAACTTCTAATATAGACCTATTCTTCCTTTCAACTAGACCATTATGTCCAGGAGTATATGGCACAATTGTTTCCTTCTTGATTTTGTCTTTCTTGCAAAATGCTATGAATTCTTTTTACATGTATTCCCCTCCATTGTTGGACCTGAAGACTTTGATTCTCTTTCCCGATTGATTTTCGACCATTGCTCTGAATTCCTTGAATTTTTCAAAGGCTTCATCCTTGTGCTTAAGATAGTATATCCATGTCTTTCTTGAGAAGTTGTCAATAAAGGTGATGTAGTAGAGATGACCACCAAAATAATGTACAAGCACCAAACCACATATATCAGAATGAATGAGATGGAGGATGTCATTTGTCTTGTTTTTACTAGAGGGAAATGGTCCACTTATTTTCTTTCCACTTGCACAACCTAAAAAAACTCCATCATGATGAGCTTGAACATCAGGAATACCCGAGACCAATTTCTTCAACTTTAGAAGTGCATCATAGTGTATATGAGCCATCCTACGGTGCTATTGGCTTAGTGGGTCCTGACTTAGGTTCAAAGTCAAGTTTGCCAAACAAATCCCTACAGTACTGGCCCTTTCGGCATAAACCCATGGAGCATGGGTTGAAGTCTCACCCGAAGCAGTATGGGGGGATGTTGGAACCATGTTTCCACACCCAAAGATGAGCGTGATGTTGTATTATTCCCTAAACCTGCCTTCACGCAAATCGATAAGCCTTTAAGGCTTATCGATATAACTTCTTTTAACCAACCTCTAGACCTTTGTGAAGGTCTACGATTGTCTTTCATGGAACCTAAATAGGTGAATCAACCACTTACATTCCTCTGTGATTACTCCTAACTTTAACATGCAACAAGATATTCTTTGTGTAAACAATTATTATTACTTGCGTTCATATGACAATATAAATCATGTAAAATTGCACATCAATACAATATTAATTCATAAACCCATCATTCATCATAACATAATAGAAAATTCATTCATAACATAAATAAATAGAGAAAACACAGGAATTGTTAGAATAATCTCTTTATTAATACTTTGGTTCTGCTTACAGACTCAAGACTTCCCTCCGCACTCAGTTGCAGGGGCCTGCAAACTCAGTTGCGAGCTCTACTCTAGGCCTTTGTGCACACATCTACAGAGCCTCTCTTCTACTCTAAGACTTTTTCATTCTTTCTTCTACTGACCCATTACATTCGTTTTCATCCTTCTCTACTTGTCTTAGACTCTCTAAGACTCTCCTACTTATACAATCCCATGGTCTGTGGGCCATGGGTAGGTCTATACAAGTTGACACAACTTACATAAAAGAAGGGTAAACCCTTTATGACACTTTACTATCTGTGCACATTGTGAGCACAAATTGAGGATACTTTACATTATTTACAACAAAACTTGGGCTTTTTTCTCCAAAACTTGGGTTTTTCCCCAAAATTGACCTCAGGGGACCCTGTCCCAACAGGTGCCATAAATCGCTTAGATGATTGATATTATGAACCAATGCTAGAAATGGTCTTCCAGTGACTCTATAGGTGAATCAAAAGGTCAAGTCGAAAAACTCCCTTTGATGAAGGAAAACCTCATCCCTTTATCTTCCATTGCGGATATAGATACCAAATTCTTCATTAATTCTGGTACATACATAACATCAAGCAACATAACTTATTCCCCATAACTCAACTGAAATTTGACGGACCCAAAGCCTTTCACGGGATGAGTGGAGTTGTCTCCAAGAATGATCTTTAGATTAGTCTCCCTCTCTACCATATTAGAGAGGACTTCCTTATAACCAGAGAAATGGAGTGGTCCCACTATCAACCAACCAACTATCCATGAATCTAGTGGAGAAGAACTAGTAAGAGAAGAAATAAGAATGTATTCAGATTTATTTACGACATTACTTTCATACTTGGGAGCCCTTGACTTATTTTGAGGAGGATGACATTCTTCATGGTCTCTTGAGCAATCTCTTCTTCTTCTTTCATATCTTCTATCACAATTATTTATTTTATTTCCTTTTCTTATTTTGTTACTGTAGTTTCCTCTAGTGTTGTAGCGTGGCCTCTTTCCTTTCTATGGAAAATCTTGTTCATAATGAACCTTCTTATGGAAATTGAAGCATTCAACGTGAGATAATGATATGCCATTCCTTTCTTTTGTATTTGAGAAGGAGGCTTCCTTGATGGACCCCTTTTTCATTCTTCATGTTTCCATGAGTGATATATGTAGCGGGCTCCCCCTCTTCATTTTTTTGAATTCCTCTTGATATCATCCTTGATTCTTCTTGAGTTAGCTTCCCAACAATTTCATCAAATGATGGAAGGACATTGTTGTTTTTTATTGCAGTAATGAATGTTTCCCAAATAGGAGGGAGACCTCTAAGAGTCACAACTACTAGCGCCCTGTTAAGCACATTTTCTCCAACTCTCTACAATTGATATCTAAGGCAAGAGATCCTCATAATGTAAGATTGGACAAATTCTCCTTTGTTCATATTAGTTTCCTTGAGTTGATATTTCAAGGTGATGATCTCATTCAAGTTGTTTATTTCATACATGTCAGCTATCTTGACATACATAGCTTTAGAATTTCTTATATTCCCAACATATGCAAGTAAATGATATTGTGAACCATCAACTATAATTTTATTTGCTTTGGACTCACCTTTCTTGTACCTATTCTTGAGGGAAGCAAAAGAATTTTCTGGAGGCTCGAGCATCCTTCCTTGAATGTATTCTAGCACATTGTTTTTTTCAGCTATGATCTCTAATCTGACTTTCCATGTGACAAAGTTTGATGCATCACCCAACTTTTCATGCTCCTTGAAGGTAGAAGACGACAAATTGTCCTTGACTAGGAAATCTGCTTTCTAAAAATGAGGGCTTCAATCGTTGTCTTCTTTTGGGCTTGTCCTTCACCTCAACTTTGATACGATGTTAAATTTTCTTATTGTTCTATGTTGTATCAGTTACTTTAGCCCAAATTACTTCTTTATTAACAATGCATCCAATTATTAGCAGTATAACCAATCATAAATGTAACTGAAGAAAGAGAAATGTATGCAGTGAAAAAGAAGACAATAACACAACCATAAGAGACAACATATTGGTCCAAGACCAAGGAAAAACCCGACGAGGGGGAAACCCTTTCAAATCTTCTTCTTTAATAGATCATCATAAAAACATTTCAGTAGAGAGTACAATGAGTCAAATACATATGTTTGCAGAGGATATTAACAAATCAAATCTATAGATCTAAAAATATATATAACATCAGAGAGAAACCCAAATCCACTAGATCACTGAAGCCAAATGAAACCATGATGTCAAGCCTTAGATTTGAACCAGGGACACTCTCATCAAAACTACTTGCGTGCATCTGAAACACCCTAGATGCTCTCTCAGACACTGTGTCGGGGTGATTGTGATTGCTCGATCACTCTCAAGAAGACTTTGTGCATGCATCCAGGGTAAAACACAACAGAAACCCTAGGAATCTCTCTTACAGTTGCTATGTCGGTGTCCAGGATGGCTTGGACACTCTCATGACCACTCTGAGTGAGCGTCCAGGGACCAATGTAGCTTGATCTAACTCCAAACCCTTGGATACTCTCATAAGCCTATCTGTCAGCGTCTAGGGCTCTTTGGATGCTCCCTTTTCCACTCTATGCTAGTGTCTAGGGACAAGATTTCCCTGTTATGTGCTATCATCCGAAACACAGAAAACCCTAACTCAGAGTGAACCTTACGCTTGTTATTTCAGACCCTTGTGCGAACCCCTTCCTTTGAACCTCTGCGATCCAAGAGAAAAGAGAAGAATATAAAATGACTTGATCAAATGTGATGAAATGAACTTGAGGTCGCTAATATTTATAGGCTTTCCTTAGGGCTTACTTGGGGTTAAGGTAACGCAGGTAGTTACCCATGTGGTTATGACCGACCCATTCCATAATGAATGTCTGTATAAAAGTAATTCAAAACTTAAATTCCGCTTAACCAAATTGGTTGATATTTAGGTTGATTTTGGTCCTCTTGAAAAGATAAATTTAATGCAAGCATCATCTTAGGAATTTGAGTTGTTCAATGTGGAATTTGACCCTAGTTGCAAAAATTAACATAGTGTTGTACTAGGAAATGCCCTTGAAATAAGGAGCTATTTCTCCACAGATCTTGCCCTAGATCCATGAGATGGTGTGTGGAAAAGTGTACAAATTTCCATGATATAAGGAAAGCACATACAAAAAAATTATATCTAAAAAGCCATAAAATTCATACCTGATCCCTTGCAAGCTAGTGCAAATTATGGAATTTTGAAGATGTTGTTGGAGATCTTGCTTCTACATGAATATCATTCTCTTAGGCCACTTTTATCGAAGCCCCTACACACAAGCATTAATGAATAGAAAATATTTTGTCTCCACAAAGGGAATATTAGCATGCACAAACAATAATCACATCAACATACATATGAGAAATATGCAAGACATATGAAAGGAAACTTATAAGCTTTTATTAATTAATAAATGACATACATTATACCTTGAACACCTTGCTGCTCCTCCTCAACCTTCAACTTGGCCACTTCATAGATCAAGGATAATATCATGCCAAATGGAAGTGTAACTAAGATCTTTATCTATGCATCTAATTGGGACTAACTCAATATCTAATAATCTAACTCTTATCCTCTTGATAGGGTCATATTATATAGGCTTATTGCATCCTACAAGAGAATGTATCTAAACACATAGGGGCTTAAGAACTTAGAAAATTCCATAATAATTGATCCTTGACCAACTTATGGACAAGTAGGTTGAGTTTATCTGCTTGGGAATGATAAGACTCTAGAATATTTGACCATGGTTGCTCCCAGTATAAGTTAACTATGAAATTATGGTTCTGGATTATGTACTGGATTGCAACAATCACATGCATGATTTCAGTGTCATGGAAGTGACCATCATACTAAAATGGATAATAAAAGAGGATAACGTGTGCATTAAGTTCACCAAGTCAAGCAATGGACAATGATCTCTCTTACTGACTCAAGGTGGGAAAAATAGGCAATAATAGATGCCCCCTAATGCATGAGGTAAAATGAGAAATTGATGACTAAAATGCATTATGAAAATATGGAGCTCAAAATAGAAGGAAGGATCTAGGACCAATGAACTAGATCAGAGTAACTCAGATACAAAAGTATCAACCATGATGCTATCATCCTTGAATTGAGCATAACCATGCTTGGTATAAAGAGAAATTGAACATGGCCACCAACTATGAACTAAAAATCTATGATATCAAATGCTAGGACATGGCCATGAGGAATACATAGTGGATCCATGACATGAAATTCTAGGACATGGACATAAGGAATAGATAATGGATCCATATGACTAATAAAAAGATAATAACCACTAGCAAAAACAATGTGGTTCTATGTCATTGTATCAATAGGACTATAGACATATATATGAGAAGTGGCCCATAGTTGTCCTAAAAGTACATAAAATGATGCATAACTCTGACACAACTTGGTAAGTGTGCCATATAAGAGTGAGATACCCGTATCCTAAGGTCTTCTACACAACCCTGATGGTACAATTATACATCATACAAATAAATGAGTTCATGTTGAGCATGGTAGAAACTATTTGATTACCAATTATTAGGGAATACCATTAACATACGTAAGGGGAGCCACAAATGATGAAAATGGACCCCAAGGTACCTATAATAGCCCAATAAGTGTGTATAAATGAGGTGAATTCAAACACTTGTAGATTGAATCAATCAAGAGTAAATGAGGTAAGCCCATTGTTGATCACAAGGAAGCTTGCCATTGAGGTCTTGAAGCTCCAAGGTACTACTAATTCCTAGAACAAGCTCTTGGATAATGAGTTGAAGTTGATAGGAAAAGATTCATCGAAGGAGGCCTTAATGTATCCTCCATAAATCAATATGGAATAGATCAAGAGATGATGTGGATAGATGAGGTCATGAAGTACAAATGACATAGAGATGACTGACACAAAAGGTCAACAAGGATTGCAGATAAATGACTAAGGCTGCAACTTTCCTTGAACACATCACGAACCAATACAAAAATGACTTAGAAACATTAACTAATGAGCACTACATGATACCGTGCAAAAACATAGGAGGCATTGAGGCAGACTCCATAGTGACCGAAAGAGTAATCATCCAAAAGAGTAAATAAACTCATAACTATGGTATGAATCCTAGGCAAGCTAAAACCCACCTATAAGGATATGATGAATAGGCAGCATGTTCATGGGAAATGTGACTAACATTTCCATTTTGATTGATAGATCGAGCAAATGAGAATCCTTCCCTTTTCTCTTTTTTATCTGCTTCATAACTTAATGAGCATGAAAGAGAAGACAAGTGAGCTCAATAATGTCTTTTTCATTTAGTTTTAACGAGCACAAAAAATAGGTAAAAGGATATGTTGTACCCTACTTTGACACTCTTTAATTTGGGCTATATTTGCGAATTATTTTTCACTTAAACCCTCATCTTGTAATCACTAGCCTTATTTTGTCTTTTAAAACCCAATTTCCCCATTTTGATGTTCCCCTTATTGTTAACGTCTACCTAAACTGTTTAAAGTCACTAATCAAAATCACACCCCATTTGAAACATTTATATATAACAATGATGTAAATATTGACGACATTCAAATCACATGAAAGGGTTAATCATTGGATAAACTTAAAGAATTCCAATAATACTGGTAATATTAATGTTATAAAGATCCTTATAAACCTTATTAACTAATGCTATATAGCAATAGATATGTATATTAATATGCATATTATTATATAATTGTTTCATTATATAATAATATTATCAATTAAGTATTAATATATACATGTATATGTTTAATGTTAATTTAAGCAATAATCATATCATTGCAAGTGATTTTCACTGTCAAATATTATTAATAATAATATAACAATAATACATGTGAAATTATCAATAAATAATAATGCCCATAAATAGTGGAAAGTATATGAAAGTAAAACCTTTATTTCAAAACAACACCCACTTTACATGTACATGTGTGAAATCTTGTAGGTTGAAACTTAAAAGGTTATGTTCCTAATAGTTTTCTACCCGATATGTTTTACAACCATTAATCTTCTTAGTTCTCAACCCTTTGACACATCAACCCAAATCACACATTACATTTAAATTTCACATAACTCTCTACCCAATATCAAAATTTAACCATCCATTTATCTCTTAGCTTTATACTCTCTTTTTGTTATTGATTTTGACTGAAATTTGGAAAACAAATTTTATCAAAGTTAAATATGAAACATGTTCCAATATTTTAGGGTTTTAACTTGGTTGGAAATAAACTACAACAAAGAAATGATTTATTTTACTAAATAAATAAAGATTCAATAGGAATCCAATTTATATAAATTACCATTAACCCTAATGTTATTATTAAGGAAGAATTTATAAAAATGGAAATGGTAAACCAACTTGGAATAAAATAAAAAGGTCACATAGCCATTGAAGTAGGATAAGTTTTTTTATGCAGGGAAAAGGGACCATGCTCAAGAAATAGAGATGACAATGGGCCAAATTTTAATGGAGTATATTGAGATCAGCCCAAAAATTTGTCTCCACCACACATATTTCGTTCATTTTGCTTTATGTTTGTAAACACTTCTTATGTATTCTAAATGCTTTCTTATTCCTATATAATTGTAATTTTTTGTAATAATTAGTTATAGTCACCAACAATTTTAGTGTTGACAAAGGTTCATTAATTCTTACTCAATGAATTTCTTGAACATCATTTTATAAATTAGTTTTTTAATAATTTACTTCTTTTTGAACTTTTTACTAGCCTAATAAACACTATCACCTCTGAGCCATGAAAATTGTATTTCTTAAATAATTAATATTACAATAGATTGATGATTTACGACTTTAGGAAATGATTTCCTTTGGAATTTTTATATGAGAAAGGTATACAATATCACTCATCAATCATAAACATTTTGTTTCTTAAATAATCAATGTTACAAATATCTACATTTATTGTGAAGCATTAAGTTTGATGGTTAATTTATGGTTTTCATTCATGCCATAAGTTTATTCACTCAACATAATATGTTTTCCTCTTATTAAAATACTAAGGAAAATGCACGCTATTACTTAGTATATAATATGTTTTAATGTGTTTTCCTCTTATTAAATATTAAGACAAATACACACTATTACTTAGTATTTAATATGTTTGTGTTCCTTTGTGATAGCAAATACTTACAATATTTGTTAGGCACATTTTTCCTCTAACTATTTCATTCACTAAATTTTAAGAATTTTTGTGGAAAAAATAAAGGAACTTGTTGTGGAAATGCCTTTATCAGAGCTTGAAATTGTTATATTTAATGCATCTTTTTACCCATAAGATACCTTTCTTATTCCTTTGTTTTACTGGTTTATAAATTTTTGCCTTGCACTTTTACATTCTTCTGACGCGATAACGAATATTTGTGTTTGGTTTATATTTTATATAGAGAACACCTTTGTTATATGAAATTTTTAGGACTAATGTTCATTAAAATGTTGTTCATGTAGATCATCTTGTTCTTGCAATGCATAGAGATACTGCACCAAGTAAGTAGACAAATTCATCATCCAAGCTTTCCACGAAGGAAAATGTTAGCTGGCAGTACAAGAAACTATACAAGACTATTTTGGAGTGATTTGACAATTAAAGGCGCGCTTATCATTCACTACCCTATTCCTGCACCAATCTGGGGCTTTCATACATTGTAAATGTTTCGGGAAAATCAAAGATGGTATTTATCCAAAATGATGTTTTAACACTTCCACATGAGTCAAAATGCACCTAGGTTGTACAAATGGATTTTTAGAAATTAATTAATGCTACAACCTTAAATTCACTTAAGTTTTCAAACTGACAAATTTCTCCTTGATTTATGTGCATGTTGGCTTGATGGGCCCTGACCCAAGTTCAGAGTTATTTAGCTAAACAAATCCCTACACTACTAGCCCTTTTGGCATTAGCCTGCAGAGTGCAGATTGAAGTCTCACCCGAAGCAGTATGGGGGGATGTTGGAACCAAGTTTCCGCACCCTTGAGATGTCTGAGGTGTCGATTTAGTCCAATTGTGCCTACCTTCGTGCAATGTGCTGACCTATGAGACCTTTGCGATATTTTATAATCGCATGTGCTTAGCCCTAACTAGGGGCTGAGATGTTTTCATGCTACTATGGCAGCGATCTGCACTATTTCCCTAGATTATACCGTGAATCTTACTTATCTTCTTAAAGATGTTAGTTAACTTCACGTATGTTAGTGTCAGTCTTTCCAGCCTTCCTCCAGTGATCAAATATGCTCTTACAAAGTGGTCTCAGAGTGTCAAGGTCAAATTTTGTCATTTCAGTGAGTCATCAAGCAAAATTTGGTCACTAGGCATTAGGTCTAGGGTTTGATTTCACTCCTTTCAAAATTTTCCAAATGTCGGTCCATGTCACCATTTAGCTGAGTGTACCATTATTCAGAGGGTTTTCATCATCATGTCAAGTTCCATTGGGTCAGTTTACAGCTTGTTCATGCTTCAGTTGTGCCTAGGTAAGGTCCATTTCCCTCTCCTAGGGTTTTGGAGGTAATTTCTCTTAAATGATTAAGTCATTAGAAAAACTTGTAGCCTGATGTTCATAAACTTTCCCCTATCATTAATGTACCTTATTAAACACTTCCCATCACTGAGATCCCCCAAATTCCTCATTTTTACACAAACCCTAGTTTCTTGCTACAACCTAGCAATTTTCTAGGTTGGGCCTGTGTTTTGCCCTTTTGGACCCCTTCCCCTCACTCAATATCTGATATTCCACTTTATCCTGCTTCCTAACATCCCTCCCTACTTCCAAAAATTTCCCCAATAATTTAGAAGCCCCTTATCCCCTTCATTTCGCTTCATTTCAACAAAATTCCTTGTTTCACACATCGGGATAGGTTTCACTAAAATGATGTTTCTGAGAAATAAAAGACGAATTTTGGAAAACAGAGAGAGGTTTTTGTCCAAAGTAGGCCAAGAAAGAAAAACCTCCTTCCCTTTTTACATAGGTGTCATGGTTTTATAGAAATATCAAAAATACCGTTGTCTCAGGAGAATTGATGCACCTCGGACGTGACCTTAGGAAAATCAAGTTTTCTCCTAGCTTGGTTGGCCAAATGATTTTCTTGATGAGTCAAATGATAACTAGACAAAAATATATTTCCAACAAGCTATCATGAGCTCAATTTGGAGTTGAGGAAGGCATTCAAAAGTTGACTGCAATAGCACTCTGCCTTGAGGCAGCCTCATTTGGCACATTTTGAACAGTCGTGGGAGATTTGATTTTTGACAAGGCAAATGAACTCCAAATTGAAAAATTCTAGTTGGGTTGGAAATTAGACTCAAATACCATTCCAACGAGCTATCCTTCAATTGATTTTGACACCGGGAAATCCTCCAAAAGTCTCTTTCAAAAAGGTGCTACGCTAGGCTCTATGCGCCGCGCGCCTCAATCCTAGTGCGCCGCGTGCCTCCCTGTGCGTCGCGCGCGACCCATAAGATTGGAAGGTCCAAATCACAAATGGCTTGTAGTTTTGGATTTTTCATGGAGAACCATGAATTTTGGTACTTGGACAAGAAGTTTGGGTGAGTTATGGGTCCCCAAAAGTTCAAAAAACATGCAAAAAATGACCTCACTGCCCCTATTTTGACACACAGGAAGAAGTCTTAGGAGAATGCACTTTTGGAGGGAAAAATGGACACCAAATTGGAAAATTCCACTTGGGTGGGAAAGTAGACAGGTAGGGCTTTCCAACAAGCTAGCCTGAGCTTAATTTGGATGCCAGGAAGTGCCCCAAAAGTAGGCTGAAAGGTGCGTAATGCATAGAGCTCAAGCGCGCGGCGCATAGAGATTTTTGGTCAAATTTTCACCTTCCAGCTCAGAATTTCGGCCAGTTATGACTAGTTTCACCTCTTGATGTGATTTTTGACCCAGCGTGATGTAATTAATAAAACATGATGTAATTTTGGCACTTAGTTACTTGTTCTAGAAGATTCATTCACCAAAGAGTGAAAATTTATTGAATGAATTGGTTTCCTACCTTATAGAGGCAAGTTGTTTTGACTGCCTAGATTGTAGTGATTTGTTTAGAGTTGGTTGAAACAGCTCCTAGGATGATGAGCTCGACCCCTAGAGGCAAGGGAATGGGTTGGCTTGCCTATATTATGTATTTTCTAAGTCATTTTCAGGGTTGGACTCTTGGGAAAAGCTTGAGAAGCCTTGAACAACTCTATTTGGTAACATATTTTAATCTGCGCATTTTTGGCAAAGGAAAGACCAGGGTTTTTGCCAGCACTATTTTGGGTTCATGTGGATTTAATGTGTTGATGGTAGTGCTTCTTTCAGTTATTTGTAATTGTTTATGTGTATCACTTTCAATTCTCTTATCTTCCTGGCAATTTAACAAATGAAAGTGTTTAAGGTAGAATCCATAATTTTCTATGCTCTGCCTTAAGTTTGTTTGATTTTCCATGTTTTCCATCTATTTATGGAGAATCCTTGAAAATTTTATTTCCTCCTCCTTAACCTCTCACCATCAGATCTATTAATTCAATTCACTTTAAATGCATCAAAACAATCGCCTATCTTGCCCCAAGTAGACCTCTGCAAAAGCTGTGCCTCATCCCCGCACCCAAAATTGCCTTTCCCTTGAATTTAACTAAACTCCAAAAAATCAATTTCAAAATCCTTGTACTTCATATCTAGCCTAAAATTAGTCATCAATTTAGTCATCTCGAGCCTCATTGATTACCTTTTGCCAAGATTGACTCGGAGAGAGCCCTCTCCTATCCTCATAGGGCTAGCTACGAGGTTGAGCGTGGTTTGATGTAGCCTTGAGTTTTACCTTATTTCAGCCTAAGTTAGATTTGAGCGCTAACATAGTGGCGACCATACTGGGGAAAAACTAGTTTGCTTGTTAGTGTTATTTAATTTATAGCTACAGACGGAGTTTGAAGTCACGCCAGGTAGCCTTCGAACTGCACATTGCTCTGCGAGTGCATAGTAGATAAACGCTGCTTCAGTCGATCTACGGTGTAGCTTGTAATTGTAACAATTAACTTATAAATTGCCCTAGTACATGTATCAAGTTCAGATCTGATGGTTGATGGTGAACAACAGTCAAACATCAGAAGGATAAAGACATTCACCTGGCGACTTTATTCACTGAACGACCCAAAAATCGATGCTTCATGGTGACTTCACTGTAGGGAGATCAGTAGCTGTGAGATTTTCAAGATGGACCGAATAATGAGAAGATACGCTCCCATGAGCCGAGATCACATTCCAGGTTTTCCGAATAAGATGTCCAAGGTAGATTGGTCAAGGAATGTGCCTACGTTTAACAATGATGGTAAGAAAGATGTTTCTTTACATCTGGTTAGATTTCATATGCATATTCGCAAGTTGAAAGTGGATTTTCCTGAAGATTGCTTGATGAAGATATTCTTGGCCACTCTCGAAAGTGAAGCCCAATCTTGGTATGAAAATTTGTAGCTGGCCTGTATTTACTGTTTAAAGGATTTTCATGCTCTGTTCATTGAAAGATATCAAGTATCTTACCCATCATTAAAATTAGTTCATGACTGTTGCAAACATGCTTCTACTTTTATTGAAAGCCTTGAGAAATATTACGAAGATGATAATTTCATGGATGATGAGATCATGGAGGCTTTGTATAAGAATCCATTTCAGCAACATGAAGAGGACCTAGAGGATACCTATCAAGATGATCAGGAAATTTTGCAGCAGAATCAAGATCAACAGGTTGAAGATGACCACATGGCTGAAAATGATGAAAGGGAGAATGTTATTTCAGATCTGCCCATAGAAGAAGACAACATGTCGAGAACTCAAGTTTCAATTGCAGATTTTGATAATGAACAGTCAACTGTTTTAGATCTACATTCAGATTGTGATGACCAAGCATATCTTTTGTTGAAGCCCATCAAAGAGAACTCTGCTGTTGAAATCATCTGGAATGCAGAAGACACAGTAATGGATCCAAATGTTCTCAGCCATACTGTCAGTCCATCATTAGAACACAGCTTTCATGAAGAAGCAATCCAGTCAGTTCATGAAAAACATAATGAAATCTTTGTGCAAGTAAGTGATGAATCTCCTTTCAATAACTCAGTAGTAAATAATAGTTTGAATGCCCTGTCATATGAAGATAATTACTGTTTAAGTAGAAGAAAACAAAAGGCATTGTCTCCTTTGTCTGAAGATGAGATAGATCTACTTTTGAAAGGTCTTGTTTCAGCCAAAGCTACAACAGATTTGTAGTGCACACATGGTCAAGAAACTGTTGGTGAAATCTCTTCCTCTTTTGAAAATGATGATGGTCTTGTAATCAGTTTTATAGATCAACAAACATATATTATTTTCTTTCACAAAGATGATAAGGCTGTCATGTTTGATAATCTTGAAGATTGTTTTTTGTTTAAGAATGACCTAGACCATGAAGATGAGGAGTATGAGCTTGGGAGAGACAATATGCCAGGATTTCTCATGGTCAAGGAACCTACAACTAACACTCATATGGCAGAAGCGCATACTTCTCTGTGCATTCCTATCCCTCGGAAATCAATTGTTCTTTCAAATCAGAATGAAGGGAGTACTTGTATTTTTGCTGCTAGATCTCAAGACAAGATAGTGCTTCAGGATTATCAAGATCCCTTCGGCATCCTTTTGCAAGAACTAGAGAAGGTAAATGTTGCCTGGTTCGTTATCATAAGCCTTGGTTTCAGTGGTTATTGTAACTTGCCTACATGTACATCGTTCCGCTTGCTCGAGAAAAGTGAGAGAAGAAATTTGGTATGTAGCCATCTATTGGATTGGTTACATTGGAAATCTCATTACACATGATTGTACATATTTCATTAGTATGCAGGTGGTTGTCATCATGATTCCAAATCTTGATGGATTGCTGCCTTTTTCCAAAATCTTTGTAAAGTCTTGTTTTAAGTCAGTCATGAGTCATTTGTGTTTGGTCTGTTGAGCCAGTTTTTTCAAGTTATTTCAGTTTTCCATCGAGTCAGTTTGAGTCAAGTTTCAGTCAGTTTTCATTCAATAAATGTGTCAAAGGTTTTTTGTTATCCATTCAAATAATGACTCCATCGCCCAATGGTTGAAAGCACTGGTCTGCTCTCCCAGAGGTCTAAGGTTCTTGGCACCTCCAAGGAGCAACCATCCCCATTGGAGCCAATGTTAGTGTCAGCCTTTCCAGCCTTCCTCCAGTGATCAAATATGCTCTTACAAAGTGATTTTGAAGTGTCAAGGTCAAATTTTGTCATTTCAGTGAGTCTTCAAGCAAAATTTGGT
>APFE031043167.1:0-83055 GCA_000404065.3 Pinus taeda
AAACCCAGAACACCTTCTGTGGCGTCTCCTGTGGCGCCTCCTGCGGCGTCTCCTGCGGTGCCTCCTGCGGCGTCTCCTGCGGCGCCTCCTGCGGCGTCTCCTGCGGCGCCTCCTGCGGCGCCTCCTACGGCATCTCCTGCGGCGCCTCCTGCGGTGCCTCCTGCGGCGTCTCCTGCGGCGCCTCATGCAGCGTCTCCTACGGCGCCTCTGCACTTCCGCAACTGCAACGCTCGAGAGATCACCCTTCACAGATTCGCTTTCCACTTCACTTTCATATAGATCGATCTTTTGAAACAATAACCGAATATTTCAAATCTTAAGATATTCAACCCAAAAGCATACCCAAGCCAAATGATCTCCTTTGCTTTATATAGGCAAGCTCTTCCTCAAATCATGGACCAATACCACGGGCCAAAACCATAACAAACCAATACCATCAACTCAATACAGGGATCAACACGTCTGTCGAGATGCCATGGCCCAAAAACCATAGGTTCAAATTCCAAGGACTAACTACCATGGACCAAAGGTAAGTTTTCCCACATAAAATAAACTTTTCTCTGCATAAAATTCCGTGAACTTTTCTCCACATGAAATAAACTTTTATAAACTTTTCTCTGCATAAAATTCCGTGAACTTTTCTCCTACGTACTTCTTAATTCTCATCATATTGAGAGCCATGCCATGGGTGTTGCCAAGCCATGCTATGGGTGTTGCCATCAAGTACAACATCTGTAACATATAACCATACCAGAAACATAATGCCAACACCCCTAGATGTGTGATGATGATTGTAAGTTGCTTGCTCGAGAAGTTAGGTCAATATAGTTGACGCTTCCGCCATATTGGCTTTATCAATGGTTATATTGGTATAGACAATGCCACAATATATAGTAGCAGAGGATGGATAGGGTGGGAATGGAAGTAGGTCAGGAAGGATAGGAGGATATAGATCAGTTAGAGACTCTTGAGGGGACATGATGTCATTGTCTGACTTATCAAATTTTACTACTATAAATCTTTCTCTATTTTGTTATGCTTTATTGTCAAACTACTTCAAACTCCTTATATCTTTTCACTCTAGCTTCGGGACGAAGTTTTTTGAAGGAAGAGTGTATGTAATGCCCTACTTAATCTTATCATGCAAATTTTACTAGTGTTTAAATTAGCTGAAAACATTGACTTATAATTATCAAGAAATATTGGTACATACCTACATTGGTGAAACTATAAATTTATTACTAATATAAATTTCATCATTATTCAATTCCCAACTTGCCTCCTCAAATTTAAATTTTGATAGGATATAGTCTCCTTCCATTTATTCCAATTTAAATATCCATATCCCCAAAATGTCCTTTCAAATTTACTTGGGAGAAGATATGGTCCTCTCCAATTAATTACCAAATTATATATTCATATCTCATCTCCAAAATGTCCTCTAAAATTTAGTTGGGACAAGATATGGTCCTCTCCAATTAATTATGAAATTATATATTCATATCTCATCCCAAAAATATCCTCTCAAATTTACTTGGGGGAAGATATGGTCCTCTCCAATTAATTACCAAATTATATATTCATATCTTATCTCCAAAATGTCCTCTCAAATTTAGTTGGGAGAAGATATGGTCCTCCCCAATTAATTACCAAATTAAATATCCATATTTTATCCCCAAAATGTCCTCTTAAATTTACTTGGGAGAAGATATGGTAAGAAAAATCAAATGCAAGGATGACGGGGTAGTTATGACATTAATGATAAGTGGTTGAGGTGGAAGGGAGGAGGAGGCATAAAAGGGGAAGGATGATGAGAGGAGGGGGGATCCTTGGTCTTGGTTTTGGTTGTGGTTTTGAAGGATTTTGTTTTGGGAGGAAGGTGGAGAAAAGAGAAGGGAGAGAAGGATAGTTTTTGTTTAACTTGGACACACTACATCTGGTTGGACTTGGGCTCGGAAGGCTAGGGAATCTGTGGAGGTTTCTTGGGCTAGAAAATACTTCCTAGTTGGCTGGGAGGCAAATACAATCAGGTAGTCAAGAGGAGCAGCCCAATAGAGTCAGGAGCATCTCAACTAAGCTATTGGAACATGTATTCCTCTATTTATTGATTACTTATGTAAATGGTTGCAATAAAATTCTTACTTCATTAATTTGTGGTAAATGAATTTTAAATGGTATATTATTGTCAAATAAATGTTTAGATATAAAGAAGTTATTTCCCATTTATTGTATTTAAAATTTGAGTCATTTAGTTTTTAGTTAGAGGACACTAGGAAGGAGCCTCACATGTCACCTAGAACAACAAAGGGTGGTACGCCATAAATCCTGACAGCCAAGAAATTAATAGTAAGATGGTAGGATATAGTTCTAATCACACGCAACTTGGGAAAGAATAAAGATCAATTGGCCAAGGGAGAGGGGAAGACTCTTCTAACTTAATGGATACCTTGAGGAGCATAAAGGTCGATATTAGGAGTTGCAAGTAGAGTAGATACTAAAAGGATGTTATAGGCTTAGGAAAAGCAAGTTGAGGTAAATGTAGTCATATTGCAAAGCCTCTCAGGTTTTCAAAGGCAAAGGAAATATGAGCTGGGGTATAGTCAGAGAAATAGGAAGAGATCTTTTGCATCAAAAGAGAGAAAAAATGGGGTATATGGTAGCAGGTCCAAGAAAAGGAACAAATGGGAAAGTGAAGCCTATTGATTTGTGGTAGCATCGAATATACTCTGCCCATGAAAATTGGTGGAGAGGCTAAAGCACATGAGATCTCCAACACCTAGAAATGGTTTGGGCAGATTCTACCCGGTTAAGGAGATATTAAAATAATTAATATTTTTAATGGAGTTCCCAAGTCTAAACTTAGGAAAAATAAAATGTTAATGGGTATTAATATAAAACTGGGTTAGAAGGTTCTAAATGACATGGATCAAGCCAAATCTAATTTTTGCCGTTGATTAGAGTTGTAATCTCGGCTGTTGAAGGACCAACAGGAAAAGTATAAGAGGAGGCTTGAGGGTTAGTTGGAGAACACATTAGAGTGATCAGTCATTCGATTTTCTAGAGTGGGGTTTTCTAAGGGAAATCGAATCAGTGATCAGTTTGTAGCGAGGGGCAGTGAGTACGAGGCAGAGAGGCAGATATAGTGCCAGAAGACCAGTGCAGAAGCAGAGAGGTAGACGCAAAGCCAGAGGGAGCCACGCAGAGGCTAGTAGGGACTGTGCAAAGGCTAGAAGGGCTTGCGTCATCCACGCAGAGGTTGCAAGAGTGACGCAGACGGTCAGAGAGCCTGTGTAGAGCCTCAGAAGGCTGACGCAGTGGGTTTCAAGATGACACAGAGGCCAGGAGGGCTGATGCTGAGCTTCACATTGTGCTGGAGAGAGTTTCATGGGGCAGATTTTCTAAATATCTACTTCCGAATAGAGAGGTATTACTGTCGGGTTATTTTTCTTTGTCGGGTGAGCCAGTTTGGCACCTAGTTGTACTCAAGGAAAAACTGCATAATGATAAAACACTCAGAACTGCGGCATCGGTTTTCCCAAGTTGAGTTTTTCTGGGGATGATTGTCCAAAAATAACGGTGTCACTTGTGTGTTTGTCTATTTCTTTCAGCTATTGATCTGTAGATGGTTGAGACTGTATTGTGTTTATTTCAATGTTTATATGGTTAAACAACTTGTTAGTAATTAAATAAGTAGGTGAAATAAACCAAAGAATATAGATACAATTTCTAATGGGTAATACTTAGAAATTTCAACATGGTATCAGAGCGTTGTAGATGATAGGAGAGCTGAAGGCACCAGCTGAAGCTGAGTGACATAAGCTATTCCTAGTAGAAAGCGGCAGAGAAGGGTTGATGCAGAGGGAATGCGTCATCAGTTCAAGGCATAGAGAGGCTGGCGTAGAGGCTGAGGAGGGCAGAAAAGGCTCATGAAGAGACATGCAGAGACTAGGAGGGTTGAAGCAGTTGGCTAGATGAGCATTTAAGCCAGTGTCGGAATTGCGCAGAGCCTAGAGGCTCAGTCCTTTGGTTGCTGGGGCATAGGAAGCTGTGGGCAGATTGCGGGGAGTGAAGCTGGTGGGGTGTTGTTGCTGCCGAGACAGAACAGTACCTAATGGGGCAAAACCAAGGTTGAGGGAGTCACTATTGAGGCAGATTTCTAGCCAAGGAATTTGGATCAGTGTTGCAGGTGCACATGAGATCGGAGAGGTACGACTCGACGGTTGGCAGGTGGATTTCCAGGAGGGAAATCAAGACTCAGAGGGAATTTAGCATAGAACTTCCAGACGGGAAGTAGCGACTCAGAGGGAGTCGAAGAGAGAACTTCCAGAGGGAAGTAGAGACTTGGAGGAGTCGAATGAAAGAGAAGAGAGAGGCCATGAATGGACTGAGGGATCAGGATAGGCTGGATGGGGCGTCCAACTTTGTCGTCTAGAAGGCCAGGATCTTGTCCATTCTAGATAGACATAACATCAAGGCCTTTGCCTTGAGAACACTGGCTATCCCAGTTGACCCAGTTGACAATGAAAAGTACGAGGAAGCAATGGCCAAGGTGAAATGCATAATCCTTGATGGGTTCAAGGATCATGTGGTTCAGCATATTGCTGAGAAGGAGACGACAAAGGAAATGTGAAAACCTTCAAGACGTTGTACCAACATACTTCCGTGCAGAGGAAGATGTTACTAGAGAATCAACTGTGGTCATACCAGATGTAGAAGGGGGAGCAGATAGATCACTTCCTTGGCAGATTGAAGGACTGACTTCCATAGCGGCTACACCGGATCAGGAGTTGATGGTGAGGACTGCCCTAAACATAGTCTCCGAGAAGTGGGATACATTTGTTTAGAGCATTCTGAGCAGGGCGAATCTTTCAGATTGGGAAGAATTGTGGGCAACTCTTCGCCAAGAAGAGATTAGATCACTGTCGAAGATGGGAAGTAGTAGCAAAGGAGTCCAGATCAAGAAAGAGGAGGAAGAGGATGCAGCTCTGGCATTTGCGAGGAAGCAGGAGAAGAGGAAGAAAAAGGACCTCCCCAAGATAAAGTGCTTCAACTGTGGGGAACTGGGGCATTATGTGAATTAGTGTTCGAGAAAGAAGAATAAGGGAGAGGCGTCTGACTCCAAGGCAGTGCCAGCGAAGGCGGAAAAGGAGGTAGAGGAGGATGACGATTGTGCCATGAGTGCTCATGTACCTCTAGAGAAGAGGTGGGGAGACATCGAGCTGTAGTCAGGAGGACTATAGGCAATGAGGGGCAGGATCCTTGAGGTACCCAAACTCTTGGATTATACCTTGCTACGGGAGCCTCGAAGAGGGAAGTAGCAAGACTGACGGATGTTCGTAACAACAGATGCAGATGAAACAACAGAGAGTGCTATAGTGCAGGGGTCCAGTGCAGCGCAGAGCTAGCAGGCTGCAGTAGTGCAAGAGGCACAAAGGAGGTTGCAACAGTGCAGGATGGCACATAGAGGTTTGTAGTGTTGCGAGATGCAGGGAGTTGTTACAGTAGCGCAGAGGCAGTAGAGGGGGCACTTGATAGTGATAGAGAGAGCTTAAGTATCGAGAGTGTTTTTAGCCTGACAGGGATGTCAGCAGTTGGGTGGATCAGTGACTTACTTCTCATCAACTGAGTTGTGGTGCAGTAGCAGTTAGCAGTAGCACGATGCAGCATGATGAGAGGGGGTTGCAGTTCAGATGCAGTGTTGGGAGAATGGACCAGCAACAACATGGATGCAGAGGGAGCTGTCGTACGGATGCAGCATTGTCAATGGCAGAGCCATGGACCGCAGTGTAGAGGATTGTGGGTGGGGAGGCCTAGCATCAGCACAGGTACCGGTGCCATAATCAGAGTGATGCTCAGGGTGGAGTATTACGAGAGCACATTGCTCGCTAAGAGGGAGCGTTGATTTGAGGTAGTATCAGATGTGCTCTAGCCATGAAAATTGGTGGAGACGCTAAAACACATGAGATCTCCAAGACCCATAAATGGTTTGGGCAGTTTCTACCAGGTTAAGGAGATATTAAAATAATTAATATTTTTAATGGAGTTCCGAAGTCTAAACTTAGGGAAAATAAAATATTAATGGGTATTACTATAAAAATGGGTTGGAAGGTTCTCAATGACATGGATCAAGCCAAATTTAATCTTAGTCGTTGATTAGAGATGTAATCTTGGTTGTTGAAGGACCAACAAGAAAAGTTTAAGAGGAGGCTTGAGGGTCAGTGGGAGAACATACCAGAGTGATCAGTCATTCGATTTTCTAGAGTGGGGTTTACCAAGAGAAATCAAATCAGTGATTAGTTTGCAACGAGGGGCAGTGAGTATGAGGCAGAAAGGCAAAGATAGTGCTGGAAGACCAGCGCAGAAGAAGAGAGGCAGATGCAGAGGGAATGGGAGCCACGCAAAGGCTAGTATGGACTATGCAGAGGCTAGAAGGGCCCGCGTCATCCACGCAGAGGCTGCATGAGTGATGCAGAGGGTTAGAGAGGCTACGTAGAGCCTTAGAAGGCTGACGCAGTGGGTTTCAAGCCGACACAGAGGCCAGGAGGGCCGACACTGAGCTTTAGATTGTGTTGGAGAGGGTTTCGTGGCCCAGATTTTCTGAATATTTTCTTCCAAATACAGAGGTATTACTGCCGGGTTATTTTTCTATGTCGGGTGAGCTAGTTTGGCACCCAGTTGTACCCAAGGAAAAACTGCATAATAATAAAACTTTCAGAATTGCTGCATCGGTTTTCCCAAGTTGGGTTTTTCTGGGGATGATTGTCTAAAAATAACAGTGTCACTTGTTTGTTTGTCTATTTCTTTCAACTGTTGATTTGTAGATGGTTGAGACTATATTGTGTTTATTTCAGTGTTTATATGGTTAAACAACTTGTTAGTAATTAAATAAGTAGGCAAAATAAACCAGAGAATACAGATACAATTTCTAGTAGGTAATACTTAGAAATTTCAGTGGTTCACAAACCAACTCAAGCCAATACTTTAGCCAATTCTGCTGCCTGCCAAGTTCTTATTTCCTTGCATTGTTCCATTGGGAATTAGCCCATATTTAATTGGGAAATTTCTCAATTATGAATTGCACAATTCTCATAGGCCTTCCTCTGATTGCATGCACCACTTGTATAATTTATATGATTATACCAATATGGAAAAAGTCGAAGTCGGGATTAATTCGACAAGGGTCCAAAAGTTGAAAAACTCGTCAAAGTGGGGAGTTTTTTGAAAAAGTCGGCAGAATTAAAAAAACACAAAATTATTCATTTTTTTATATTTTTTTTAACATCTAGAGTATCCACAACATCAAATAAATGCATTTCCACATAAACATGTAAAGAAAGCTAATATATAATATGTATATGAAGTCTAGTGCTATATCACATATCAAATAGTGAATCAACTCCTGAATTTTGAGTCTTGTCTGAGTCTCAACTCTCAAGAGTCAAAATATCAACAAAAAATATAATAAATGTATATCATGAGTCATCTAAAAGTCATCAAGTAACAAGTCATTGAGATCCTCTTCCCCTTCTAATTTTTGTTTCCGCTAATTGTATTAAGAAATAAGTCATGCATTTATTCAGTAGATTGTAATCTGCTTGGGTAACAAGGTGTCAGGTGGTAGGTCTAATAAAAATTAACAATGAGTATCGCAGTAGATGTGAAAATTAACTCTTGGTGACTCCAAGCTGCTTATTTTCTGAGAAAACAGTAGATGTTAGATTACTAACCTAGCCTTGGCATCTATTATTCAAAAACTCTTGGAGGTAAAATCTACTTCTGATACATAACCTTTCGCCACATTTACAGGGAGTTCACCACTAAAGAAGATTCCCTTTCAAAACGTGCTCTCATTGCAAGAAGGATCTTTGCTGTGACAAGATTTTACAGGTACTTTGTTCTTGTCTGAAAAATGGGTTCTTTTTTGAGGCATTGGTTTTGTTTTGTTGTTATTTGATCTTCATGACCTCCTCTTTGTTGTTTCTTCTAGAAGCATTCAACAACTGTAACAATGTTTTTGATGGTGTGGGGTTCTTTCTACAGAAGACTGTTGTATGCCTGTCCTTTTGGTACTTTTGTAATCTTTTGAAGGGGTAGTGGCTGTTAGAGTTTGGATCATTGAAAGCCTGGAGGCTTAGCCAATGTATACTTTGCTTTCTAACTAGAAATATGAAGTATAAAGATTTGTTTTTCCTTGGAAAACAAAAACATATCTTAACCTCAAAACTAACAGATTACAAATGAGATTGTTATGCTCGCAAGAAGTATGACAAACAATACAATGCAATAATTTTAAAATGCATGGATGGAAGCTTCAATTTACAGTTTTTTCACCTTTGCGGCCTCTTTATTAGCGACCTGGGAAGGGAGGCAAACTTTTTGGGTCGACTCCTGATTAAATCGGGAGTATAAGGAAAAAATCGCGATTTTTTCCTTTGTGAAAAAGTCGCCAAAAAGTCGGGTGATTAAATTGTTTAGTTCAAAAAATCGCGTTTTTAGGATTAAATCACGATTTTTTGCAGACTTTTTCCACACTGGATTATACAATTGTTAGTACACTGTCCCTGAACTCCAATCTCAACTAGATCTTTCTCGGATTCGACATGCATGAGTTAATTATGAGTGAATCTTTAGTTTACTGGTTGATCAGTGCTGGTTACACCCCACTACTGCAGATTACACCTCACTACTGGATCTCCCACTAATTCCTCTATCAGTTGGAACTAGTTTAACTAAATTTAACTGAGTTAAACTGAATTAAATAATTACAACTCAAAATAAACTCAACCAGGGCTCCTAAAAAGTAGCAAACACTCTACATGACTCTAGTTAGACTCCCAACTTGAATTAATTGAGCCAACTAAGTCAAATTAATTTAGTTAACTATTACAAGTTGTTATGAGAATTGGAATTACAATTTAATTCCTAATTTAATTTAAGGACAAAATTAAATTAGGATTTTCTTGTTGCATTTTCAACAAATTTTTCAGTGGCTGGCCTCGCAAAATTTCTAGAGACTAGATCTTACTCTCAAGGGCGTAGATCTAGCTATACTTCAACCTTTTCTTTTGACTTCACCTGCAAAAATGAAAATAGAACACCCAATGCCCCAAATATATACAAAATCTCAAAACCTGAAAACCCCAATTAGCAAAAATAATTTATAGTTTAAATTACAAATCTATTTACAAGTATACAAATATACAAGGGTTTTGAAAAATATTTTTTTGAGAAATAAGTTTCTATGGATATTTTCTTTGATAAAGGACTAAAATATACTTTAGAAACCCAATCCACACTATATAGCCTTAGAGAAGATTAGATCCACCACATAAATATTTGGGATCCAAGTAAAGTTGGTTCCTGTCCATAATTTGTGCACTTGGAGACCAAGGACTAAAGTACCTGCAAACACTATGTATTTATCTCAAGAAAATATGTTAATCATATGGCGAATCAAATCATCTAAGATTAACTCAAAAATATTAATAGAATGACTTTATCTCTATTTAATGAAAAACATTTTTTTATAATTTACCATCACAACATAGGAAAACCTGTAGTTAGTACATACTACAAATTAACGAACATGGTACACCTTGAATTGCACCCCAAAGTCTTTATTGTTATAGAAATAAAAGTTCCCAACGGGACATTAGTGTTACATAAATGCTTTAACAACAATTTCTTAGCAAAAAATCAGATAGCTAGAGACTCAAATGACTCTAATTTATAGATAAATCCTCCAAGTGGAAAATAACGGCTAGTTTGCTTGATCCTTGTCAAAATAATCTTGACCGTCGAAAAATACTTGATCATCTTTTAATCTTTAGCCATTGAATTTTTATTTTTGAGGAATTTTCGAATTTATCATTTAATTCCATTTTTAATATCTCAAAATTAATTATTTTGAATTAATTTCCTCAAAAAATTGACTTTGACTTAACCATCAAGGTCCAAGTGTCCAATTTTTCTTGAAATATCCAATATTCCCTTCGTGGAGGGCCTCCAAAAATTAATTCTTTTAAGACCCACGAATTTTTCCACTTAGAATTTATTTTATCTAGGAATTTAATTTTGACTGTAATTAATTAAATTTCTGGCTTAGGATAATAATTTATTTTTGCCAGAAAATTTAATTAATTGACACTTGAGGGGAGTAATTATATTTTCCACCTTCTAATATTTTAACCATGGTGTCCAAGTATGAGGGACCATGCATTAAAATATTTTTTACATAATTTCTTTTTACAATTCAACCCTCAAAGGGGGAATTGCTGTTTGGCTTAGACCCTCAAATTACATACCCAATCTGTGACACAATATGATCTAGTAGACCGAGTGATTTGTAATAAAATAATTTAGCCAACTAGCTTAAATTATTCTCAAATCACTTTTACATAAGATTCGACTAGAACACTAGGACTCATTTAAGATTTTGACGAAGAATTCCACCCTAGCTTTGGGGTGAGGTTGGAGGGAAAAACGTTGCCAACCATCCATGTTTAGAAACAAAAATGAATCAGTGAGACGAAAAACCTCCTAGGATGAAACTATCGCCAAAATAATAGGCTTACCTAGGTTGTTACATACATTCATAGTCTTACTAGCATCATTTACATTACATAACTTGCAGAATGGGTTTACAATGACACGTAAACTACTGATAGATGATCCGACCTAGTTGAAAAAAATGGTACTTCCTCTTCCTTGGAACTTTGACAATAACTGTGCAACAAGAACAATTCTTTGTTTGAGGTTGGCTCCCATCAACAACCATAAATTTATCAGAATACTAAGGCCATTTCAGGAGCAATTTTGCATAAAGATGCAAAAGTTCAAGCTACACTTCCCAAGCCGATCATCAGACCTTGGGAAGAAGTTGTTAACAATAAAAATAGAACCGGTCATGGATATGACAAGGATGTTTCCTTTCATATTCCAGATTATTTTAAGCCCATCTAGTTTCATAGTGCTGGGTTTCTTTAGGATGATTCATTTTCACTTGCTCTTGTACCACAACCATAGTAGATTTGCAGATGCCAACATTGTGATCGGGTTGGCCATGTGAAAGATCATTGTTTGATCTTCACCCATGTGAGCATTGCGGTAGAAATACTCATCATTCAAACAAATGTTCTAGAAACAAGACTTCTACAAGAACGAAGATTCACCTTGGCTTGATCGCTTCTTGGCAATGGGCTTCAATAGCCAAGAAGATATTTTGGTCATACTTCAGAGTTCATTCTTGACTATTGACACATCTTGTAGTTGAGATTTCTTCATCTTTTCACCTTGTATCTGACAAGGGGGAATTGATGGTCAATTACTAGATTCAAAGCCAGATCAAGCGAGCCTGAGCCACAACCTGAACCAAAGGTCGTTGCTAGTGCCTAGAGCCAGAGTTAGCCATAGCCAGATTCAGAGTTGTAGCCAGAGATAGACTCATGCCCCATGAGCATGCTTTTGGTTGGTGGCCTTCCTTAAACCACCACTAGTAGAAGACTTCAGTTTCTGCCCAACTTTAAACCAACATTAGGGAGCACTTCCACCAACAAAAGACTTCAACTTCTAGCCAAATTTGGAATTGTTCCAGGAACTGCTTCAAGCTTTATTTCCGGAGTTGGTGGTGAACCTTAAACTTCCACCATTTGAGACCTCGAGTTCTCCTCATTTTGTTTGTGGTTTTCCTTAAAAACCACCATTTCAGGGAGCACATCTAGTCATTGGTTGCCATGCATTTTTCACATTTTTGTATTTTAGCTCTCTTCTTGGACTCATATACACCCCTTCGAATTAAAGGGGGGGGGGGATGTTGGACACCTAATCTGTAAGGGTTGGCGTGTAAGAAACACAATAGTCACGGAAGTTCAAGAGACCTCTTGGAATATGAAACCAAGGGTTAAAAAAATGTATTTATATGTACATTCTTGTGAATAATAAAGTATCTCACGAGTTATCCTAATTCTGTCCAATATTTTGGTGTGAGTTTAACACAATAATTACCAAGAATTACCAATAAACATTTTCATTTAGACAAGGAACAAGTGGAAACCCTAGCAAAATTTTTACATGTAAAACCATAAAGATATGCAATAAAATACGCACAAATTATCCAAGAACATGCCTTCTTCAATCCCCAAAAGATGTCTCCAACACGAAAACTAGTCTCCAATTGCAAAAATCCACATAAGATCACATCTCCTCGAGCAACAAAGTACAAATAGAGGCCGAAATCCATGTGTGATGATGACAAATGAAAAGAGGTGATCCTCTTTTTATATGAGGTTTATCACCTCTAATAATCTACTAAAAGCCCCTAAAACAAGTTAATGTGAGTAGACATAAAGTAAAATGGGTTACAAGACAACCCTCTCACTCAAACAATAGAATATGCCAATAAATGCCCACTTGTGTGAGCCGTAAGCTCTCATAAGCATGCTGTCATGCCCTTTTAGGGCTCAAAATGCTCGAAAAATGTATTGGAAGAGCTAAATGAGTCTCCAAGCATCATGATCAACCATCAATTTGAGAAAGGGCCCTCAAATCAAGCCTCAAAGCATCTCCATGTGTTCAAAATCCAGCTCTAGTTGCCTCACGTCATCTCTATGCATGCCAAGTAGACAACGTTGTGTACTCTCTCTCCAATGTTGGGGATCCATCAGGTGCAACAAGCCCTCCTCTGTCATATTGGGGGGCAATCATCCTCATCTGGCTTTGGATCAATGCATGCCCATCAAGTAGTGTCAAGGTTAGCATGGGGTCATGTTGGATCCACTGGTACACCATCAAGAACCCTCAATGCTAAGCAAGAGAAGCTCAACATTCTGGCATTTGAGGGTGCTCTGGGGTGTCCATCTACTGCCAAGCTCATCTAAATGCCCAATGCTCTGCTGAATAAAATGTCCAAATTGTTAAAGTAAAAGAACTCAATTGCACAATGGTCAAGATACTTGTTGAGTGGTTGCCCATCTTCATCCAAGAGGAATGCCGGATGGCTAGAGGTGCATGACCGGTGTAGATGGCAGATAAAACTGACATATCATCATCAATAAGCAATGTGTAGTGCTGCTGGCTGTCCAAGATAGGAGAAACAGGTTTTTTCCCATGGGGTTACCCACTTTGGTGGGTAATAGTACCCATTACCATGTTTCAGGAAACTTAATATCAAAGGGTTTAGCTTTTTATATTCATATTTTGGTGTACATGATTATAGATTTGAACACCTCATTTTAATGATTGTGGTTTTACTGTTAGTTTTGAGCAGGGATCATCGCCATATTGAACATATATTTGATTTATCTTAGCCACATTTTTGAAAGCATTTTTAGCCCATGGAATCATTGTTCTGATTTATAGGCTGCATTCCTGAGCTGCAACAAGTCGTTTCAAATACACCTGAAGCTTCTGTACATCATTTACCAATTTGTACTCTAAATTCTTATTTGTGGGTTGCAGGGGTCTGCTTTGCATGCTGCTGCGGAAAAAGTTACTGGAATTCGACCATCAAGAGATTTGATTGTTACCCTCCTGACCAATATGATATTACAGGGTGCTAAGATAAAGTTAATTGACATTTCCGTTGAGTTGCTTTTGGCAGTGAAAGCTCCATGTGGGATTCCGGCTGAATTAGCTACAGTTAATAATTTAAATGGCTGCTGTTTCAGTGTAAACAGCTTCATTGTGGAGGATGGATATTATAGGCAAAGCCACTCACCTGGAGGTTTTCTAAGTGCAGCTATGATTTCAGTTTTTTTTTCATGCAGAGGTGCTGAAGGCTCCAAGATTTGCGACATCAGAGATTTAGGTCTTGAATTGAAGAAGCCAGAGATCATCCAGTTGCATTCTGTTGAAGTTCATGATAAATATATTATTTTTCTGCAGAAGCTTACGGTTTCTGTTCAACTATCAAATCTTCAACTTAGTAATTTGGAGTTTTTTATTCCTGAAGCAAAGCTTGGCTTGTGCCCACGAGACTTGAATGAGCTCATGATAATATTAAAGCACCTAAATTTAATTGCTGTAGACACTATGGAGTCGGTAAAATATACACAGCTTATAGCGGAAGGTAGACATGGCATCAGTGGTAAAGATCTATGGAAAAGGGCATTAGAACATGTTAGAAGGCCTACTCCAAGGAGACGGTTGGAAAAGCTTGTGGAAACTGTTATACTGCAACGACAATATTTCCAAGCTTATGTATCCTGGCTTCGAGAAGTTGGATGGGTGCCTAAAGAATTCCAAATAGGTTTTAGGTCCAATCAAGTGAAAAATAAAAGAATTTCCAGTTGTATTGAAGGACTTTCGAAAGAGGTCTGCAAGATGGAAAAGGACTTGCCAGTGGAAGCAATTGCACTAGCAAGACGAGTTGCTCGACATAAGGTTTTGGCACAATTACAACTGGAAAATTTAGAGGGAGAGAGCAACAATTTTAGGAGGAAAAAAATTCATCTGCATTTGCCATTACTGCAACGTTTCTTTTCTTTACCATTGAGATGCCTAAGGAAACTCGTAGGAGGCTTTAATGCATTTATTGTGTATCTTTATAATACTTTACGTAACTTGGTTTATTATGCCTGTTCCTTTATTAAGAAGGGCTTTCATTGTCAATCTGCTGGTGAGAGGAGTGCAACAATGACTCAAACTCTCCCTTTTTGTAGTACAAAGCACAATAAGAAACCTTGCAATTTCACAGGATTGTATTACAGGGTAGACTTGTGTGAAGTCTTTATCACTATTAGATGCAATGACATCAACAAGATGACAGTACCAGGACAAATTGAGGGTGTGTCATTTTCTAGTATTGCTGGATCTTCTGTTGAATTAAAACTAGAAAACTTGAGCTTACTGTATGCTGCCAATGAGAGGAATGCTGTGGAGTTCTCTCTTGTTTGTGGGGAGTTGAAGGGACACATATTTTCAACTTCTTCTAACAACAAACGTGAAGGGAGTGGATCTAGACGGATATTTTATTCTTCCTCTAACAACAAACCTGAAGATAGTGGCGCAAAGTCGGCAAACCAAGATAGCTACAGCAGAGAGAGAGCAGGCATGGATTCTAGTGGGAGAAGTAGCATTTCCAGCATGTGCAATGCAGTGTTGGAAAAGCATCAACAAGAAATGTGGTCAGATTGGGAGAATAAATTTGTGAAATATAACATGTCTGCAAGTCCTACTCAATCAACAGCTACTAGGAAACCTTTTGTCTTATGTGAAGCTAAAAGCTTCTCAGTGGATCCATCTTTAAGAAATCCAAATTCGGGGCTTTTGAAATGTGGCCTCTCTGTGGATAAGTTATTCTTTGATCTGGATTGTTCATTTATCATGTACATAGTTCTTCTGTATTTACAGTTACTGGATGCCTTTAGTTGGACCTCACTTAATGGAAGCAAGAAACCTTCCAATTCCTTAGATTGGAGTGTAACCAATTCTCACTGCAGGGATAAAAGGTGGGAAGAGTTCTATGAGCTATATACAGAGAGGGTCAGGCATGCTATGCTAAGAGTCATACCAGAGAAAAGCATCCACCTCACAGCAGTCATTGCAGGCCCGAAGATCCAGCTTTCATCTTCTTTGACGGAATACTTAAAGTTTCAGAAGCAGACAACATTTTCTGAAAATGATGCTAATTTTGTGTTTCACATTGATTTTGGAAATCTAGAAGTTGCCATTTGGCCAGCAGACCATATAGAGGCATTGACATTTGCAGAAGAACATAATAGATACAACAGGTTTGAGCCTGGACATGGTTGGTTGAAAAAGCTTCCCCAATCAGATCTTTCTGTTAGAAGTGATTCTGATACAGGGCGAGAACAATTTGGAATAAATGCTTACCTGAAGTTAGAGAATGCAGTCGTGCTACTAGAAAATAGTTCTGAATGTAGACGGTTCTCATTGGTGAAGCCTTTTACATTCACTGTTCAATCTTCTGTTTGCAGGTGATTTCTGGAGGCCTGTGCTGTTAATTTTTAAACTGGAAGTTAATCTTGTTTCATAGATGCTCTCCTCTGCAACAACATTTTATATGAAATTCAAGAACATTACAATTAATTGTGGGGAACCATACTTGTATTTGGTTATCTCTGGGAGTATTAGGGAAGCGTAGAACTTGACATTCATGTCCCTTACCCTTCTTGACATAAAATTAAACCTAACTGATTAAGTGATCAGCACGTTCCAAATTTTATGAGTCATGACAAACATGCTTGTGCTAAAATAGATCGGGTACAAGCATTTACAGAATTTGCTTTCTATTATCTCCTTTTCAATAGAATCATATCCAATGAAATCACAAGAAGAATCCATTTACACTTAATATGGTGAGGGACATGATATTTAAGCTCGATTTAGTGATTAGTTCTTATTGGAATTTGTATGTCAAATTAAACTACGATGTTGATTAACTCTTGGCCATGGGGCCATCTCCTCCTCTTGTCCTTGTTCTCATTGTAACTGGACCATTGTTAAAATTTTTAGGGCATCCTCTAAACTGATAGTTTCTTCTCATGATATCCATTAGTTTAATCTTTTTCTTGTGATCTTTTCCATCATAAAGCAATTACTTAGAGGAGCTCAACAGTAAAAAAAAAATGCTATAAGGATCATAAAGAGACAACCACACAATATCACAAATATTTACCTTGGTAAAACCCACATGGGGGAAAATTCCAGCAAACCTTTCCTTAGCGAATGAATTCAACAAGAGAGACATCAAAGTCAAGTCAATAGACAAACTGACCATCAAGACTGTCCACCAAGAGTCCAAGTCAAAGCCCTCTGCCCTAGTCAACTCGGTCAAGGGTCTGCAACAGCAGTCTGAAATTTGGCCTATCTTCTGCAGAAGTTCGGACTTGACCACAGATACATGTCACAGAAAATTTCAGCCCCTTTCATAGAGAATATACCACAGAAACTTCGGTCCTTTTCACAGAGAATAACCACAAAAGTTTCGGCCTTTTTCAGAGATTTGTCCTGCTCCTTTAATGTCTTTGACCTGCTTCTTAATCTGCTTCGTATGGCTAGAAGAACTATGTTTTAACTTTTAATGATCAGATCGAATGGTGCTTGAGAAGAGGTCGAAGGCCTCACATATATAGTGATCCAATAGGCCGAATGGCTGCCATTGAGGGCTGGGCTGACTTGATGACTTGCGGGCTGACTTTGACATCTTGTGGAACCAAAAGATAAAATTAAAAATTTAATTTTTCCTTTTTGACAATGTCATGAAGAACATGCCTTGTATTTTTCTTTGACAAATATATGAAAAACAAAATTTTCTTTTGAGCACGAAGACCATGCTTTACACAAATATAAATGATAACCATATATTAATATGAAGACCGACTATAGCTACAAAATTCAACAACCAGAACTCTTGGAATTGGTTGATTTGACTGGTTTGGAAGGAAACTGGTCCAACCGGGTGCTTTGAAATATTTTTCTTCAGTTCTGTACTGAAGTAGATTGTTTCAAACAGTGTCATGTGGTGCAGTGACAGATCATCAAAACCTAAGTTTTAAAAAAGAAGCAATATAGTAAGCCATTTGGAAGCACAATACCTAACCCTAGGGCCCTACTAATACCATATAAATAGAACCCTGTCCCTCCAATTCACCCACCATAGAAATTAATGGTGATGTTAAATTCTTAAAGCAAAAGGATGAAATGTCACTTTCATTCTTTTACTTAAATTTTAACACTACAATTAATAATTTCGGGATGTTTGAGAGTGGTTTCAACCTCATTGGATTTCATATGGAGATCACAAGAAATTAGGATAATCATTTAATTCTGTAATTGGGTGATTTTCTTATTCTGCAATCGTATGTCTCTTTGCTGATCCATATTGCATTCTTGCATCATTGGCATTTATTTGCACTCTTGCATTAATAAACATAAGTGCTCTAATTGATTTGATAATTGTCTAATGAGATTGACTTAACAAGTAACATTGTGATTAATGCTCTTGTTTCTCATTGCTATTATCATTGTTGGATAAGTGGATACATTGCTCATTGTTGAGTTAAATAGCTCTTGTGGATTTGTAATCTAAGTCACTCGTAAAATACCTTCATCGAATTTAATATTAATTGTAATAAGAGATCTAATTGTGTCCATGAAGAGCTCTTCATTGTATCTAATTGGCATATTGGTGATTCATTTTTATAATCTTGAGGATTGCTCATTGTGTTAAGGAGCATTGATCTTGCAAATTTGATCTTGTTTATCTATTGTCTATTGGTATATATGCAACATTTTCTGGCATCGTTTGATTTGAGCACTTTCTCTTACGGTGAAGATTGTTGTTATTTATTGTTAAGTACCTTATTGTTCTGGCATGAAATATCATTGTCTTTCAAGTACTTAAGAAACTTAATAATCTCACCTTAAGAGTCTTCACTCATACTTTGTACTTGCATCTTAGGCCTAGTTGTGCATTAATTAACTTACTTCCAAGCATACACTTGGTTGATAGAAAGATAGGCTCACCTTTCTCACCCAACTTGCGAAGTCTAGAACCTTTTTAGTGGTTAAGACAGTGCCCTTGCAGTCATTAGAGCCATAGTCTCTGCAGCCGAAGGCATCGGGTGGTTAGGACTCAAGAGGAGGGATCGTTAATCAAGCCATAGCTTGCTTCCCTTTGGTTTCTCTCTCACCACCTACTCTAGAGACTAATTTCAAAACAGTTGAGAGGAAGGATAAACTTAGATAGGCAATAGGCATATAATTTAAAACGAACCAAGATTTTTGCATCTCACTTAGATTGTAGGATTTGCATTCCATATAGGATAGTGAGACATCCCCAAAGAAATAATTGTTCATCTGGTGACTTGGTAAATAGTTTATCTTAAGCAAGTAATTGACTCCATTAAGGAACTGGTCTTCCACGATTAATCTAATCTAATCTTTAACTTGCTAAGTTAACCAAGTTGCTAGGCCATTCAGTTGTGTCTCTTGTATTTGTTGGTTGCGAACAAGTCTCCCGTCTTCACATTTCATAGGGACTACCCCCCCATAACTTGCTATAGGGAGACAACTAGAACAAAGAGGGCGAGGATCAGAGTGACAACCCTCGTTCTGAGCATTGTCGCATCTTGCCTGTACAATTTGAGCGACAACAGGTCTGTCCTACCATTCATGAAGATTAATGGAAGATTTGATGTATTGATCCATTATGATATATGGTTTATTAATGCTCTTCAATTTTCTATCCATATTATTGTTGATTCTTTTTGTTGCCATTATTTTATAAAGGCCTAGTAATGAATTTATTCATCCAAGAATAAAGCAATTTGAGGAGGTTTTCCCTTTTTCTTTATTTTCTGTTTTGATTTTTACACTTGGTTTTCCTTTATTCTATCAATTTAAGTTGCAGAGTTGGAAGCACATTAGACATAAGGCAAGCAAAACCTTTATAATTTGATTAAGGAGTGGCAATCTTAACACTCGAAGACTAGTTTTTTGCAACACATTTCCAACAAATACTTGAGGTTCAAATGTATCACGTTAGCTCTTTTTACCTTAAGAAACACCTTAAAGATGAATATATCAAATAGTTTCATCAACTACTAATTGGTGGAAGATAGTAAACAAACCTTTTCTACATACGCCCTGCTTCAAATTAGTTCTTTGTGACACTCTAGTTCTTTTATTTATCTAATGCCCAATGACTCCATTAGTCAATGATTGATAGGCACTGTTTTCTTTCAATCTCTTTTGATCTCTTATTTTTGTCCTTCATTTCCCTATCTTGTCTTTATCCAATTTCTATTTCCATTCCATTTCATATATTATAACTAGCACCCATTCCATTTCTATTTCCATTCCCTTTGCTGCTCCCATCTCAAGCTTGAACGCTAGCCTTACTAGGCTTAGCATGGCCCTAATTTGGCCTATCTTGCCCTCTTTCATCTCTGTGATTTCTGAGGCTAATTATTTGTGTTTTGCAGAGGTATTGGAATCATTTTGGTGCTTGCAGGTGTTCCAGTCACTAGATTTTTTTTGGGCAAGTGGGCAATTTTCTCCAAGGCCAGAAGACCCAAGGGTTTGATCTCTAGACCCTCCTTCCTCACTGTTTTGCTACATTAGTCTTATCTCTTCCTAACAGTGACATTTAATTCATCAATTTGACATAAAATTTACTCACATGTTGTCTAATACATTGATAGATCAATGGGGTGAGTTGAGCACTCATAACTTAAATCGTTTTATGATTTATGGTTGACTGTCATCTCTGCTTAATAAGTCTGATATAACAATGATATTAGCATCAGAAGAAGGCTTATTTCATTCATAAATTGATTTTGGCAAAGTGGTTTTGTTTCACTTGCATTTGGCAAGCTTAGGTACCTCATACTTTGCATCTAACGAGCTCTCACTTAAATTCACTCACTGCTGTTGCAAAGTTCACTTATAATTCACTGAATATCATAAGAACACAAGTAACATAAAGGTTTATTCTTGTTCATGTTGTAATTGCTCATTGTGGAAGGGATTTGTTTATTGTGTTTAATGTGCTAGCATCTGACGTTGGTTGACTTGTGAAGTTCCATCACCTTAATTGTGCACATTAACTTACTCCCTAAAGCACATACATTTTGGTTATCCAATAAATCTAAGAGCTCATTGGATATTGGTATCTATTGTTTTCATCATTCTAATTGGCATAAGAGCTGTGATATTATTGTCGTTGTCTCATTGCTCATATCTATTGGTGAATGATAATCTCACATTGGCATTAAGCTCTAAGTGTTTCTTTACTTGAAGGTTTCTAATCTAATTGGACAATTTGAGTTAAGTAATATTGGCATTTATCTTGTTGAAATATCTTGGAAGATTTCTAATTGTTTCAAGTAATCATCATTGGAATCCTATATCATTGGTTAATTGTTGTAAGTGGATATCTATTGTGAACTCTCTATATTGGTGAATCATTGTGAAGAGCATCTTTCTTATACTTAAACAATTGTATCTTGTGGGTATCTTGTCGACACTTGTGAATTTGGCACATATTCTTGTTGATGTGATTGTCTTTTACTTGCTATTGTTAAGTACTTGTCTGCATAACTCAAATAATAACTAAGTACTTGAATAGATCTTAAACAAATCTCACTCCAAGATCACTCACTCATAATTTTGCATTAAGCATCGTAAGCTAGTCTTGCATTTAATGACTTACCTCCAAGCGTAAGCTTGGTTGAGAAAGATAATAGGACCACCTTTCTCATCTAGCTTGAGGAGCCTAGCACCTCTTTAGTGGTTAACATTGTGACCTTGTAGTTGTTAGAGCCACAGTCTCTGCAGTACTGGAGGCATCGGGTGGTTAGTACCTGTAATGTCCCTTCCTAAATTAATTTGTCCCAAGTTTATATTTCTACAATTTTGGCATTTTTGGTAACCATGGGACCCACGAAGTTTTTGGAGAAAGACATAGGAAAGAAGGGAGGCCGAAATACTTGGTTAGTGGATTGTGGGGGCCGCACACACAAGGAAAAATGCACTTGCCTAAGGAGAAATTCGAATAGCCAAGGAAGGGACGTCGAAAAGCTAGATGAAGGGGCCCACATGGGAAAAGGAAGCTCACTAATTATAAATAGGAGAAGCTCAACCTCATTTCGGGGTCTTTTGTCAATTGAACTCACTTTGTTGCTCGAGTTGCTTAGTTGGGTCACTTGCTGTTTAGCACTGAGTTTCCAAGCGAAGAACTCACCCTTTCTTCGGGGGACTTCGAGTGCCACCCTAGGGAGGTCAAATCGTACCACATTGGAGAAGAGCTAGAGGGGATTCAAAGCTTATCACTCAACGATTTGTTCAGCTAGTGCGTGTTCTAGGAGGACGTAGGAAGGGAATACGTTGGTGTCTTTTCAGGGGTCTTTGTTATGAACATAAAATTGTATAAAATAAAATGAACATAAATAAATAAAAATAATGAATAATCAAAATAATGATTATTTAAATAGTCATTATTTAACTGAAAAGGCATGTCTAAAAGACATGCCCAATCATGAAGGGACACCTACCTAGGTATATAAACAAGGCCTCATTGTAACATTCATCATCCTTGTACATTTCATATATATTAATAAAATATTATTTACAAAATACATTTGTGTATTTTTACATTTAAAGTCAACAAGCTACAATTTTGTTGGTTCAGCGGTATCAGAGCCATGCGAGTCTTTGAACGTTATCCGTCGCACAATATGCTGTTAAGTTTTCACCCTGTTAGCATTTGAGATTTCACCTAGGCTGAGATAGACAAACCTCAAAGCTACATCAAACCATTTCACCTCGTAGCTAGCCCTACGAGGTATGAGAAGGCTCTCTCGGGTCAAACTCGGTGGATTTTTCAATAGGATGAGTTGACCAATTAGGAACAAGGATTTTAGGCTAGTAAACTGATAAGGGGGTTTGATTTAAAGTTTTTGGGGTTTTTGGTGGCAATTGGAGGGAGTGCAATTCAGGGTGCGGGGATTGAGCTCAGTTTTTGCAGGTGGGTCTTTGGGGCAAGGTAGGAGTTTATGCTGATGCCTTTAGCTGAGATGGATGATCAAGGAAGAAAGAATAGAAGCTAAAGAGGGCAAACAATGAATTTGAATCCTCTCTAGACAGTGGAAAACATAAATATTAAACAAAATTGAAAGCTGAGCATGGCATGCATGAATTCAAACTTTATCACTTCTTTTGTTTAATTAGCAGCAAGAGAATAAGAGATGGAACACATAAACACACTTACAATGACAAGTAGGAAACACACCATCAACACAATAATCCACAAGAATCCACAATGAAGTCTGCAAAACCCTGGCCTTCCTTTTCCTCAAATTGCAGAAAAATAAGTCAACAATACAATAGAGCTCCTCCCTCTAGAGTCCAACCATGAAAATGAGAAAGAGAAGGCATAATATAAAGGTCTAACTCCTTTCCCCACCTCTAGGGGTCGAGCTCAGCTTCCTAGGAGCTGTTGCAACTAATTCTAAATCAATCACTAAATAATAGGCCAGCTCAACAACTTGCCTCTAAAACTTAGGAAGCTTATCCATGCATTAAATATTCACTATTTACATCAAAGAAGCTTCTAGAAGAGGTAAAGAAGAGTAAAAGTATCTAATGCCATGAAATTTACACAAGAATCCATCATTTACATGCCCAAATAGTCAACCCAAGTGAAAACAGTGCTTTGCTGGTCGAACTGATCAAAAACTGGCAAATTTTGCCTGAGTGGTCGCACCTCTGGCTCGAGTGGTCGCACCTTTTTGCAGCTCTGTTTGAGGGCCTTCCCGGTGTCCAAATCAGGTGCATGATAGCTCGTTGGAAAGTTCTGGAAGTCTACTTTCCAACCCAACTAGAATTTCTGAATTTGGAGTTGATTTGACCCCTCAAAAATCAAATCTCCCAAGACTGCTTTCTGCAACTCAAAAAAGGGGCAGAAAGTCAAAATTTCCCTGTATTTTGAGCTTTTGGGAGCCCAAATCTTCACAAAATTTGAAACCCTTCCATAGGCAAGTGTATTATTGCATGACAAATCCAAAAATGTAGAGTTTTCCCCGTTCTGAGCTGTCCTCATGACTGGTCGCGTACGGGGTGAGACCACTCGAATGGCCAAAACCTGTAAAATTCCCAAAAATGCCAGAAATGCCTCAAAATTCTCAAAATCTCTTGGGTTTGCTGCTAGGAGGAAGATAATGTGTATCATGGTGAGTGAGAGAGGCCTCAGCCAAGATACGGAGCGGGTTGGTCTTCTTCCTCCTCTTGCGGACCTCAGACAACCTTCTTTGGAACATTTTCATCTTCGCTTTGCAAACATGCATCCTTGCCCAATAATGGTTTTTCATGTTCCTTAGCAACTTGTTGTTTCGATTGGCCTTAGCCAACAGCTCTTCCAAGTGTGTGTTCACCCGGATAAGCATGGATTCCCTCTCCTTGGGCAGCAAGTCACCGGGCCTCCTACGGTTAATGACTCGATCACTTCGAATCCTCCACAGCTCATCCAACTCTTTCTCATCCTGAAGCTGTTTGTTTCGCTGCTCCAAATATTTGATTATCCATTTTGCCATCAATAATTGTGTTTGCAGCGAATGAATCTCAGTGCTTTGCTCTCGGATGATATCCTTGAGCTCTGTGCTAGGAGAATCGGCGTCAAGATCAATAACCGGATCACCTGACACTCTCTCCTCAATCATGGGCTGCTTGCCCCTCTCTGCTACCTGTGCTGCTGTCGGAAACGAGGCCCCTTCCACCTGATGTGGAGATAACACTCGTTGATCTGATGATGATGACGAGACCCCTTCCACCTGCTGTGGAGAAAATACTCGTCGAGCTGCTGCAAACAAGGTTCTATGACCTCTCTGATATGTACACTGTAGTGGGGAAATAACATGTGTCAGCACAATAATCTCTGCCTGGCGTGATGGACCTCCCTCCTCATGAATGGTCTCTGGCTCTAGCTATGACTGTGATGGTGCTGTAAAGTCCTCATGAGAAATGAAGTCTGCCCATGAAATGCCCTGCTGCCTCAACTGATAAGAAACAACAAGCTGAATGAGACCATGATAGCACAAACTCCTATGCTGCTGGGCTGGGGACTGCCTCTGAAATACGGATGACATCCTCTAAATGTCTTGGAAGAAGAAAACCGGGATGTTCATCATCATCACTCTGGTAAAGTGCATCGACATGCGAATGTGACAAGAGAAGACTTGTGAAAATCTTCCCTCGCATGTAAAGTACTGCATAATAAGCCGCATGATCGAAGCATACTCCACCCAGAGGAATCTGAAAGGAAAGACCCCTGACAAGTGACTCACAAATGAGGGCCTGACATATGGCTCGAAAAAGACAAAATCTAGCAATTTGCGCTTGGGCCACACCTCTCCCACATTCGGTATCCCGGTAGCCTCTGAAATCATCTCCGGAGATAGTATAAAATTCACCCCTGCAAGAGTGACCTGCCCATCATGAAGGTGCAAAACAAATAAACGTGCCAACTCCCTGTGATGCTGAATCTGGGCAAGCCTCTCACAGAACTGAAAACATGACATATAACGGAAACCATTCATTGCCAAAGGACAAGCCTGCAATTATGCCAAAGAGGTTGGTTCCTGTCTCCTATGATGGCCACCTTTGCCCCCCTTACGAGGCCTCTGTTGTAACTCCACCTTTGTAGATGATGAATGGTCATCACCTTTCTCATAAGTCTCAGTGTCTGACATGGTTTTGGAGCAAGATGAGCAAGCATGAAAGATAAACAGAACTACTGCCTCTGCCTGCAAAATGCTGAGAAGTATGCTGTTTTCAAGGGGAAAAAATCATAAGGGAAATGTTAGGGGAGGGAATTTTAATAAGGAATGGGAAAATATAAAAACAGGGATTTTTAGGGATAATTCACAAAATGTTAACATATCATCTCATCTTTCAAGAAATCATTTGCAACGAAGTACCTTTATTAGGATTTTATCATAAGGGAAACCATGTATGATAGTGACCAAGGGAAAGAACATATGTTTCAACAGGGGTATGGGACAACATTGTTCATTTGAGTTTTTGTCCTTTAATGAAGTAAACTCTGTTATTTTAAAGGGATTCATATACATTTGGTCATGGGGGAAGGAGGGCTTTATTTACATTTTTTTCAAAAGGAGATTGACAACTTCAAAGGAGAAGAGAAAAAGGGAACACGGGGTTTGGTTTTGGGAGAGACAGCAACATTATTTTGCAGACCATAACCACAGCAATATGTCCATTTTCTAAATATATACAGCTGCATTTTTTAATTTTTCTTTTTTTTTATGAATGTCATAACAGCAGCCTGCCTCTTTTTTTTTTTTATACACAGCAATATCTCTCTTTTCATATTTTGTCATTTTGGCATAATATTGCTATTTGTTTTTTTTTCACATAATATTTTTATATATTATTGTTATTCTTTTGTTTTCCTTGCTATTGGTCTATTTAGTTTGTTTGTTGTGGGAGGGTATTAGGGTTTGGGTGGAATATGAGTGGCATTACGGTTTAGTAAAGGGATTTGGGGAGGAATAGGTTTTTTTTTTAGGAATTTTGGGATGGGAAACTTAGTATTTCTTGCAAATGAAATAAGATATAAACATGTATCAACATTTGTGAATTTAATTTAAAAGGAAACAAGGATGGGATAAGAGGGAGTTAAAACCTTGAGAAAACACACAAACCCTAGCATAATTGCCTACATTAACAACAGCCAAATTCACCATTTCTCTTGCAAATCTTAAAGGATAAAACCATTAGAAACATCATCATTCAATCATCCCTTGGCATCATTGATGAATTTAGAGCCTACCTGGTCGATTTGGCACTTGGGAGGGCGATTTAATTGTTTTAGCGGTTTTCTGGCAAACCCAGGTTGAGTGGTCGCGCCCCAGGTTCGAGTGGTCGCGCCCCCTTTGAGTGGTCGTGCCCCTGCTGAAAACGCACTGTGGGAGTGGCTTTGAGTGGTCGCGCCCTGCCCAACTGGTCGCGCCCCAGTTTCGAGTGGTCGCGCCCCCTTGGAAATGACCGAAATGCTGCAAATCGCCTTCCTTTTCTCTCTCTTGTGTTTTGCAAGTTTGCAAATGCATAATGAGGCCATGAAGAGGGAGATTTAGCCTTTATAGGTCCACATTAGAAAAAATTAAATCATCAAACCCACTTTCTAATGTTGTATGTTTTGACATTGATTTTAACACTGTTTTTTAAGTTTCACTTTGCCTGAAATTGATCTTTTGAGCGCTTTAACTTGGTTCTTTTTGCAGGTTGACTATCTAATGGACTCTGGCGAGGAAACCAGGGTTATTGCCGGCATTCTGAAGATTTTTGAAAATTTTCCTTATTTTTGCAAATTTCACATGATCTTGGGTTTAAAAACAGGGTTTTTAAATCCAAGGTATAAATGAGCTGTAGCTGATGAAAAATATCAATGGAACATATTACATACCTCCTTCTGGCTTGCTAGGGACTATTAGACTTTTGACTCACGACCTTGTAGTGATTTTGACCGAAACCCTAGACCTAGACTTGGGATTTCAAGACAAAAATAAAACAAGTGTGACACAAGTTTATTCAAATGATATGACCTGATTCCAGCAAAGCCAAGAAGGGAACAAAGACCAGCTCCTCCATCAGTGTTATGGCATGCCTAACGGGATGCAAAACTGATGCTAATGAGACACCTACATATGCATATGCAAAGAGTTGTTGATCACCGATGGAGGGCTCAAGATCGACACTAACACACTCCAAACTTGGAAATCACATGATTGAATAGAAATTGCACCATCGTTTTACCGTCAGTTGAATATATAGGCATCACTTCGGCCCATTTGGTGAAGTAATCCATGACACCAATAATATAACCATGCCCCTTGGCTTAACGAGGGTTACATGTCATAAAATCAATGCCCCATTTGGCAAAGGGACCAATGGTAATAATAGGGTGAAGGAGAGTGGGTGGGGCACACATTATCTGCTAATAAATCTAGCACTAGTGGAATTTGCGAACAACAAGAATTCAATCTTTAAAGATGGAGGGCCATAAGTAACTAGCACGAAGTATCTTTTGAGTAGTGGCACAGCTAGACAGATGACCACCATATGTGCTAGAATGGCAATCATTTAAGACTCTTTCAGCCTCATCGAGAGTTAAACATCAGTGAAGAACCAAATCAACAACAACGCGATATAAATTATCCCCAATGATGCGTAAGGTTGGGATTGATGCTGAATGCATGAGCGATCATCCTTGGACAATGCAGCCCGGAAGGTAGAAGTTTAGAGATACACAATGTTATCACCGTACCAAGGATCGAGAGTGCTAATCAGAAAGAGAGTCTCATAGGGTAACTGCTCATCAGCACCAGTAGGGAGAGAAGTAGAGGAAAAGGAGAAAATTAATTCAGAAAATGCAAGCGATTTCTTCGATTTGACAATAGTGAACACCAAATCGAATTCCTAGAGGATGACAATCCACTTGGAATATTTTCCCCCAAGCAGCTGATGAGTCAGAATATAAGTCATGGGATTGCAATCAGAAATCACAGTTATAGTGCGAAGGAGAATATAATATCAAAAGCGTTGAACAACCTGAACAATAGCCAAAGCTAACTTCTCGACATGAGCATAATGGGTCTCATCATCAAGGAGACTGCGAATAAGATAATAAATGACATGTTTATGACCTTCATCGTTGTCTTGTACTAGAATCATAGCAATAATGCTAGAAGTTGCAGCTAAATAGAGGAAATAATCACGATGATAGTTCGGAGGGTGCAATAAAGGAGCATTAATGAGGACAACTTTCAAGTCATCAAAACAATTTTCGGTAGTCTTATCCCAACAAAATAGAGTTCCTTGCTGAAGCAATCGAGTGAACCCTAAAGCTAGCTCGGCATAGTTAGGCACAAAGCAGTAAAGGAAATTTGCTTTCCCTTGCAAACTCAGTAATTGATGCAATGAAGATGGAGGGGTAGATTAACAACAGCCTCGACTTTGAGAGGATCACGAAAAATACCATCCTTCGAAAAAATAAAACTGAGAAGTTGTCCGAACTCAATGCAAAAGGCACACTTATGTGGATTACACTGAATGTTATAGTGTCGACAACGAAGAAAGATTTGTCGAAGGTGATTAGAATGGTCATGGCACTTATATGAATGAGCAGGAAGATCATCCAAATAAGGCTAGATGATGTTTTTCATGTCATGAAAAACATAATACATCACCCGTTGGAAGGTGACCCCAACATTCTTAAGGCCAAAAGGAAGCTTTTTGTGCACAAAAGTCCCCCACGGACAAGTAAAGGTGATCTTGTGTTGACCAGCGGGTGCAATGTTTATCTGGTTATAACTACAAAAACCATACATAAAGGAGAAAATCTCACTCCCAGCACATTCATCTATAATCTAGTCTATAAAAGGAGTGGGATAATTATCCTTTGGACAAGCACAATTAATGTCACTGGTACAATATTGGACACCCAATTTGTCAGAGGTATAGGATAAATAAATATAGCTTTAAGAAGTTTTTCAACTTCACCCTTGATGGCGGTTGCTTTTCTAAGGTGCACAAGACAAAGCCATTGACAAATAGGCTTCATGTCAGGATAGGTCGAAATTTCGTGCATGATTATACTTGGGTTAATGCTAGGAATTTCTTCACAATACCATGCAAAAAAATCTCGAAACTCTTGAAAAAGATGAGTATAAAGCTTGATCTCAACAGGAGAACAAGTCACCCCAATAGGAATGTTTTCAATGACACTAGGCTTAATGGAAATGTCAATAGGCATTGCTTAGGTAATATTACCCATGCTCCCCTCTGACCAAACTTCATGGGTCATGATTGGCGTATGAAGTGGTTGGGTCAGGAAACAAGAAGAGAACTTATCAAGATAGGTAGACATGGCTCCCTGGTCGGGTAAGAATGAGGAACGATGATGAGTATCATTCCAAGGTGCTTCCTCAAGAGACATAATTTCTATGACACTTTCATCAGTAGGAAATGTCTTGACTAAGGGATCGTAAGATTCCGAAGAACCAAGCAAAGGATATTGAGAACACATGTTGAGAGATGTACCCAAAGGAGTGTGATCAGAGGATATCAAGGCTAAGGTCAAAACAATTTCCACATAATTAATTTCGGCAGGGCTTAACTACATGACGTTGCCCCATGAATCAACTTGATCAAGAGGAGGAATGACCCAAGGATCAGACTTAACTGAGATCATGTTGACTAAGGAAAAATGTGGAGGTGGGAGAGGAAAAATACCCATCAAGGTAGGATCTTTGAAAAGTCCAGCCCCCACACTCTCATATGGAGCACCGGTATGCTTCACGTAAGGAACATTTCCATCCAATGAAGAAGAGGTAAAGAAAGTTAATTGGTCAATTGTGATGATTTCCCCTTGATGAGGAAAATGGAGCATGTAGAACAGAGAAGGGGCTACAACATGCATGGCATGGGTCCAACTCTTCCCAAGTAGAAGATTATAGTTAATATTTGCATCAACAATTTCTACTTCGCCATTAAATGTCTTACCTTCCAAAGGAATGACAAGTTTAAGAAGGACACCGAATGGTCAATAATTGCGGCCATCAAAGGCTTCCAACATGTTAGGTGATTGGTTCAGAGTAGGAGAACCAGTTGCCTTCCAACAAGACACAGATATGATGTAGGTAGAAGCACCTTCATTGATGATGGTCCCGTGAATTGTCTTTTCATTAATGATCACTTGAATGAGAAAGGAAATCTGATGAGTTAAGCGTGGAACATGGTTTTCTAGATCAAAGCAAATAAGGTTTGAATTATATGGACCAAGACCTCCAATGGCTAACAGTAATTCTTTCTGCTGAGAGGGATAGCTTTGAAGGACCTCGAGAGTAGACATAGTTGATGGCGCCTGAGCCAAATCTTCAAAAATATTATAGTGCTGAGTGGCTTGAGTGTTTGGATTATACAAGGACTTTCGCAGCACACCTCGAGAGGGTGGTCAAACAAAAAAATCAGGATTAGGTCACTATATATGGAGAGGATCGTAGGTCGATGAGATAGAGGAGGAAGGGGTACTTTCTTTCTCTTTCCCTGTCGTCAATGTTTGATAATATTTAGATTTGGTAGCCACATTTATAGGTGTGTTCATCATAAACACTTGGGAACCTAAGGGAATGGAAGGCTGAGACTGGTCTACCATTTGGGTCTACTGGGATGGAAAGGGTTCTTTTAAGATAGCCGAGGTCCCTTTAAGCCAGTGACTAACTTCAGATCATCGAGACAATCTTTAGTGTAATGATCCTCCTCACAGATGAGGCATGGATACTTCGGTTTTCTTTGAGAAGCATCGCCAACAGATGACTTAGGAGGGCCCTATTTCGGCGCATCAGCTTTGGCCTTGCCTTTGCCATTATTTTTACCCTTAGAGGGTTTATCTATTATGGTATACTAGACAAGGTGAACCTCAAAGGTTTTACCACAACCAAGTGAATTTTGAGAGGGATCATTGGAAGCAGTGTTTGAGACTGATTTATTCTTGGAAGAAGATTTCGTGGGGGTCTGAGACACGAAACCAATCACTCCATCAATAGGTGGAGTATCCAGAGACTTCGATACTGTTAGATCAGATGATGGTCTTGGAGCAATGGGTAACATCTCATACAATGTTCCAGATAGCGAGTAGACAAGGTCTAAATACTCGGCACAAGTGATGGCTTGCTCCTCATTAACACATCCACCCATAGCTATGTCTTTAGCAATTTTGCTGATGAATGATTTAATGAACCATTCTGTCAACAAATGATCAGTAATTTTAAACTCAATTAGGTGACACCAACGTCTCCATTCGTTGATGTGATCGGAGATATGGGTCGCAGTGTCTTGCTTAAGTGATGTAAGTAGATAGGTGTTAGTTTCATAGCGAACCAGTAGCTGGAAATGAGTGAGGAAAGCCATAACAAGAGTGTTGAAGTCACTGTAGGTACCTCGAGGCAATTCGATGTACCATTTTGTTGCAGCCCCTGTGAGAGTTCTTTGAAAAAATCGTAGGTGAATAGAATCATCAATGTACGAATTGGAGGAGCACTAGAGGTGATATGTCAACACATGGGCTTGTGGATCCTCTTTTGCTTTTCCCTCAAATTTTAGGTAATCGCTGGGAACTTTCATTGGAACTAGACGCCATTAAAGTGAATGAAGAATAGGACCATTGGTGAGCCTTGAAACATTTGGCAGTTCCAACATGACCACGAACGACAATTGAATACTAAAAGGCATTTGGGGCCTTTGAACAAACCCAAACTGCTGAATCCCTCCTTGTTGGTAAGGATTTTCCCCCATAGTGGAGGATTTTTTCCATATGGATTCTTATTTTTCCCCCATTGTAGGTTACCTTGCCCATAGGGAGGATTCTATCCTGGGTAGACTTGATACTTTCCTGCCATAGGACGTTGATATCCATATGGGTTAAAAGGATGTTGAGCCTTTTGACCATGGATGTAAGTATTTTGAAACTGCTGACCCTGGACATAGGGATTTTGCACCTGCTGCCCCTGAACATAAAGATTTTTAACATGTTTCCCTTGGAGATAAGGATTTTGCACCTGTTATCCTTGGACATAAGGGTTTTTCCTCTACTTTCATGGACATAAGGATTTTTAACCTGCTGCCCCTCGACATAAGGGTTTTGAACCTACTATTGTAGGGATTGAACTTGCCCTTGCAAAGGTTGACCTTGGCCCTAAACAAGTTGATCTTACTGATATGCCTAGATGACGTGCTACTACAGAGGCTGGGTCTACTGTTCCGAAGGTTGACCTTGTGGCTATTGCAAATGATGTTGAGGGATTTAATCCCCTAGGGCTTTTGGGTGGAACCCTAGCAGACTGAAAGTTGTCTAAACGAAGAAACATGCATACACACAGCCATTATGCTAGCAAAAGCTAATTCTAAAGTAAGAAGGATGTACCTCAGGTCCTACGTTTGAGTAGTTCCTCAAGGGTCCAAACCCTTCTTCACGTCCCTTTCGCTCCTTTGCCCTGCAAAACCAACAATTCCAAAGAATGCAGCAGTATATGGACAAAGATTTATACAAAAACCATCTTTATGTTATACAAGAAAGGAGTTAGTTATAAACTTTTAGACATCCATTCATACATGAAATTCAAACATGAACATCATTAACATAAAGAAAGAAGCATATCGGGAACAAGACGTGTTTCTTTTTTAGACAAATAGAATAGTACAAAAAAGAGCAATATCACCTGAACCACTTCTGCAGGCTCAAAGCTCAGCCTCCTTCTGGATTTGTCCTGCCTCAAGCCTCTAGTAGGTCTCCTTCCAATACTCACTCCAAGATGTCATTACTAAGGGATGAACATCAAATCACAAGGAAACAAGGGTTTCCTGTACAAAATGGGGGAATTGCAGAATGCACAAGGGTCTTCAGACCTCATCAGGGGGAAATCTCAGTATAATAACCTTTCTCTATATTCTCTCCTCCCTTAGGCCTCCCTTTTGGTGTCTTTTTATACCAATTCCCAAGTAGTTTTTTAGTTAGGAATTGGTTGGGGACAGTTGAGGCCACGGGCACTAACAGGTGATCAGCAGGTAAAACCCGCGATCTCTGCCCGAAAATAAGGAGTTTTATATTTTTTTAAGTGTTTTAATACATATACGCGGGTTTGGTATATATGAACCCGCGTATACACGCGTTTAACTCAGGGCAATGTCGTGTACAAGGAATAAAACACTGTTTTTTAGATTTTGGACCAGGTCTGGAAGGAAGGGTTGCCCTAGGCCATGAGTGCAGCATCACAAACCATAATAGTGAGATTTGGAGCTATAACACTGCTTTACCTTTGGCCTTTGCCCGACTGGATGATGGAGGATATTGTGAGGTATTGTGCTGCATCAAACTCACCTTCAAAAGTCTATTTTCTTGTCTCAAAATGGCCACCATGTAGTTTGTCTTTGCCAAGTCATCTTTGAGTGCTTGGATTTGTGCTTGTTGTTCCTTGATAACATTTGCATTTGATTTCTCTGCATGGTCCAAGATTTATTATTCATGAGGCATTTCCTCCTCATATTTCTACAAGGGTGAGTCAGTTGCATTCCTAGGTGACTGCTCTATTTCTCCTTGAACTTGCTCAATTGTAGTTTCCTTAGACAACTATCTAGTTTGTGACCTAGTTCAGAGTTCCAGGTGTAGGCCCATCTTTAGTGATCTCAGGGGCAAAAACCAATATTTTCCCCTTCTAGTAGGTCTATGAAACCTCTGCCCTAGGTGCCTTTATACTGGTTGAGCGAACCTCCTTTGGCCTTGATGGTGATGATGAAATGCATTGACTGGTACATTGACTAGCGGTAGGCAAAAAGAGAACTGATTGCATCAATGTATCCCATGATATATTAACCTGTGAAAGATGATGAAGAATAATAATTTTGACTAAGCCATGGTGAAATAGACTTTCTTGGTGATATTTCCCTTTGCTTTGTACCTTCTTTGTCATCTTGACACGGCTTCTATATAAGGAGTGAGGTAGGTTTAGAGGTTTGATTGTTGTGAAATGCATCAGTAGCCTTATGTGATACTGATATAGTCTTGAAAACCTTCCCTCATAGGTAAAGTACTTCATGATCATCTTTATTAAAGGAGCATACCTGTCAAGAAATTGTCTGAAGGGAACAACATGTGTAGGAGTATTTTTGTAATATGGCTTTAAGAAAACTTTGTAATTCTCAATATCCAAATCCATCCCTTTAAACCAGATCTCTCCTTGGTTAGGGATACCTGTGGCTGAAGCTATGGATTATTCTGAAATGGTGAAGTCAACCCCTACCATGTTAGCCTTATCCCTCTTGATATTTGTGGCAAAGAGTCTGTAGTGTCCTGTCTAGGGTGCTAGACTAGGCTATATTTATTATCGACCAGGATGTGTAGACTTAGAGGCATGCGTCTAAAGTATATAGACATAAAGGATTATTAGCTAAGTGGTTATGATGGTAGGTCACATGACTTCTTTATGGAAGATTGAGGTATGTTACCTATCACCCAAACACTTAGGTCACTCAATTAATCTACCTAATTACAACACTGTCATTCAATTCATTTACCAAATTAAAACACTGTGTATCACTGCAAACCAAGATTTCAATCTCCTTACAGAGACACTATGCATAAAACCCCTGTTCAGCAAATACTCAGCATTCGCTAATATTCATGTAAGATAAAAACATACAGAAATGATAAGCATACTTTGAAATGATAACAGAGTTCATGACATTGCTTTAAAAAACAACAAAGGATCGAATCCCTTACAGGATACGATTCACGATTTCAGTGATGAACTATTCAAGCACTATCATAAACATAAACCATACGCATTCTATTGAAGTCAACAACCAATTCTAATTACTGTGCATATCATTTAATACCCTAAGTTGCGAATGAAAAGGAAATGACAGTATACCAAGTTAACGCAGGGCTCGTCCGCGTTCCAAAGGTATACTGGACTGTGATCAACCGATTATCAAATCAACGCAACAAGGAAAAGATCGTGACTGCAACTATGTCTTTGATATTAAGTTCAAACTCTGTTTTCAAATGATACAACGATAACCAACTACTGACTACCCAGAACTGTGTTTACATATGTTTTTACAACCCTTACATTTTGAAAACGAATGTACATTCATGATGTGGCTATTGCCGCTTTTATCATGTCGTGATTTTTAAAATGTTTCTATCCTAAACTAATGTCAAAAAGGAACAAAACTAAATCAATTAAGAATGCTTTGTTGTTGCTGCCTTTGTCGCCAACATGCTATACTTTGACCTTCGTTGACCGCGCATGTAGGAGGGTCGATTCTGCTGTAGGATAGGTATTCGTCCATGCTTGGACATTCTACTTTTCATCCATACCCTTCGCTCTAGCCTAGCTGTCATGCCACATGTCAAACAATAAACCAATTACAAGATGTTGGAACTTCCTGTAGCCATTTTACCAAAAATTCCTAATTCGTTAACATAAAACTCCTAAATAAATTTTAATGCATTTTAATAACTATAGGACTATTAACTAATCAATTTTCAAGGGATCTGAGAGATATGTGATGGAAAGAAGTAGGCAAATGATATGTTTTAGGAGGAAAAAGGAGGTCATGGGATGGTACCAACAGAGTCTTATCAACTTGGCATGGCAACCTACCTCCTGAATTCTTTCACAAAACCCTAGGCAACCAACATCTTGAAAGGGTTTCTTGATGAAAGATGAGGCCATGATTTCTTAGACCTAGGTGGGCTCATACCTAGAAACATGCCCTCCTTTTTTGTATTGTTTCTTCTCGTTGTCCATGGTTTCAATTTTCTTGATAAAACGCTAGGTTTGGTAGGAGGAAAGGTTAGGGTAGAATTAGGAAAACAAGGGAAAATGGACAGTTGTGTTGAGGGAAGGGAATGCAGGGTTTAGGGGTTAGGTAAGTTTATGGGAAAATTATAAGGGGTAGGGATAGGTGTTAGGAGTGATAGGGTAGTGAAATTTTCTAGGATGGGTGAGGGGAAGGGGGTAGGAAATGTAAAAAACAAGAAAAAGCTGGAAGCCTAATGTTGGCTTAGTTTCTTTTGGAAAAATGGGAAAATGGAGAAATTGAGGAATAAAAATGGTTGGGGAGGGTGTATTAGGTATATTATATGGTGTTTAGGGTAGGAAATGAGGATTTTTCTCTTAAATACAAGCAAAAAACATGAATTTTCAAAAGCGTAGCAAAAGGGTAGCGTGGAAACCTAGGAGAGGATTTTGATCATTTGAAGAAGAAATATTGTATGAGAAGGGTATGGAACACTTCACTTACTTGTTTGAGAATCCTGAAACCTTGTCTTGAAGAAGAAAACACTGAGATGCTTTGATTTTCCCTCCAAAAGCCAAAAATGTAGCAGAAGCACAACGTGCTAGGAGACAAAGTGATTTGCTAAGAAAAATGAAGGGTATGATGGATGAAACGAAGGAGAATGGTGATAAAAAGTTTCTTGGAGAGATGAATGAGTAAATGAATGCTTGGATGGTATTATTATAGGCTGGAAGTTGATTTTTTTTTTTTTATGATGACATGAAATCATATGTCCTTTTGAGAAATGATGAGATATGATAGTGTAATGCAACTTTTCAACTTTATTATGCAAGGTTACATCTTCACAAGGAGGAAAAGTACCTTAGAAAACTTTGTGAACACTTTTCCATAGTTACTAATCCCATAATGGTGACATAAGCTGATGACATGACCCTTATATGGCTCTTTGATGATATGACCTAACAATTACAACAAATGGACATCTAAGACCATGATTTGGACCTTTATGCCTTTGCAGTACGAGTGACCATGAAATGATGACCAAGACACCCTTTGGTGACCCATTACAAGGAGTGATGACAAGACCATGACAACATTTATTGACTTTGAGTATGAAAGGAGTAGTAATGAATTAGGACTGACCAATGATCAAATTTTATGTGAAAATTTATTTGAAACTATAACAATTTGACCTATGACACTATCAACCATATTGAAAGAGTACATTTGATCGCTGGTGACTCATAGAAACTAAAAACTATGATCCCCATGAATTTAATAACTCTAGTCTTCCCTCTTTTACTCCCAATGCCAAACCCCCCGATCTCCCTTTGGCATCTATAGACAGGAAAATCCAACTCGAAAACATTTTGTTCAAAGCCAAACTTATCTCCTCTCCTGCTCCAAGAGTTTCTTGGAGCATTATCACATAAGGATAATATTGTTTGATCAAAGCCTTCAGTGCTAGTTTTTTTTGAGGCACTAACAAAACATCAGCAATTAAAAGACAACACAATCATTTGGTCACTTGGGAAGGGGTCTGCGCTGCTCTAAGCACCCCTAAAAGTGATAGTTGTTTCCCATATGCTATATCAGTTTTTTCTCTTAACTGAGCCTTAGATAGGTTGGACTTCCTTACTCTCATCTTTTGAGGACCCACCAAGATCAGTGGATACCCAAACTATCCAAAACTTCCCAAGGAATGACCTTCTTCTCACGAGGCCGAAGGTTATAATGTAGTATCTCTATAGGTTTACCTTTAGAGCGAGGATTCACAGGGCTCAATTCTATGGGGTGGTTCAGGTGAATCTTAGGGATAGATGTCATGATACTATCTAAGACATCATTCACAGATTTGACATGCATATTTTCCATAAAGGGATCCATGGAAGGACTAGACCTCAGGATCGAATTGAGCAGAGGAAACAAGGAATTATGAATAGAATGGTTATGTTCGAGAAAAATACCCTCTATCTAGGGCACATAAATAGCTTCTCCACTCTTCACTGCCTTTTCTAGAATTGACTCCCTAGGCTGCTCCTGCTCTTATTCTGCTGCATCCTCCAGTTGCAATTACTGCATACCTTCGGATTCCATCTACATCTGATCCCCATCCTTCCTATCCCCCAACTTCTCCGCTTGTACCTTTTTCTTCTCTTCTCTCTAAGTTTGATCTGCCATTCTTGTATCTCCTCTGTGCTTTTTTATCCTTCTAAAGCCCAATGGACACTCTCTAGCGAGATGCCCATATTTGTGGCATCGATGACAATGGAAAGGAAGTTGTTCATAATCTATCATCTGGGTGGACACTAATTATTTGTATTTAAGGTGAATTTCCTTTTCAAGACCTTCCCTCAGGTTCAAAATTACCAAGATTCATGCTAAACCCTTATCCATTGTTCGCAGGAAGGACATATCTGCTTCTAAGTACTATCCTAGTGTGTTCCCAATATCTATTAACACCGTCTCCAGACATAAAGGATGAGGTAGTTATTGGGTGTGGTTTTTATACCTATTTCCTACACTTTCTTTCCCTAGTTTTGATCCTCTTTCCCTCCAGGCCAACGAAACTTCACATGTTAATCACCTTTTTTCTCATTTATACAACCTATTTCACCGTTATGTTATTTTTCCATGTTTTGTTGAATATAACGATATAATATTCCTTTTTGTGGCTAACTGGGGTAAGCATTGGAGAAGTCTTTTGGATCCTCTTCTCTTTTTTAGGTGTTGCTTACGAGAACGAGGTTACGAAGTGAACAAGTCGCGTTGATCGGTTTCAGAGCAAGGTAGAGCAGATTGCAGTTACACTCTGTATGCTATTACAAATTGTTGTTACACACTGTATGTTGTTAAAGGTGTTTTTGTTACACCACATGCTGATTAAAGATGACCGTTGTTACACCTCAGATGATTTTACAAGGATTTTGTTACCTAGTGATTGCTGTTACATCCCAAACCGCCATTTGACTGTAGGACGCTATTGCACCGTCGTTGGAAAAGTTGTGGGTGCTATTCCACACAACAACTGTCAAAAGTTATGAATTATTTATTTAGAAGTAACAGATCCAAACGGTTGTGATCTTAACCAATGTATCTGAATAGCATTTGTATTTAGGAACATGTTATAATGATTTCTATTTTATGATCAACATGAGAATCATGAGGTTCTCATGACTGATCTATTCCTAATTTTAGGTATGTAATAACTATAAAAGAAACTCAAATTCTCATGTACAGGGATGACATAGAGAAAGCATTGTGTTGTAGCAACTACAACAAGCCTCCAAAATTTTTCCTTAGCCTCTTTTTGGAGCCTCCCTTCCAACCTTCACATCAGCTTGCCTTGCTTCATCAAGTTCACAAGCTTCAGTGTATTTCTTGCGCAAAGGCAGCCTATCGGTCATAGATTGATCCATTCCCCTCACAGGTTGTTCACCTGGACTTGGTCCAACTGCAGGCTGAGTAGCTTCCCCTTGAAAATTGCGCATTTCTAGAGGGAAACCAACCTTCCCTCCAAAAATTGTGCAATCCTCTCTGGTAGCCTGCTGGGCTCTAGGATTGCGCAATCCTGCCTGCAAACACTCCCAACAGGATTTGCACAAATTTCCCCAACAGGGTTGCTCAACCCAAAATTTACGCAAATCTGGGTAGCAGTTAGCTGCTCTGCCTAGAAATTGTGCAAATCTCCTGGGCAGCCAACCTAACTCCCAACTAGAAATGCACATTTTTCTCCAGTAGTCGAACAATCTCTTACATGTGCAACTAAGTTGACCGGTTCCCTCTGGGACTGAGCAAAACAAACTTGCATGCATGGGCTGCTTCTCCCAAGGTAGCATGCAAAGGCATCCCTTGCTTCAGGGATCTATGTTTATCAGCTGGAGGTTACATGCAAGGAGAAATTTCGAAACCTCCCACCAAATGTCACTTCCCCTAGATTCATGGCATCCAAGTCACAACCTCGATGTTATCAAAACTCATCAACCGGACGCTACAGAGCTCATTTCTCACATGAATCTTGCAGCTCTGACATCCTACATCATGTCTAGGAGCAGTCAGCACATTCAGCTCAACTGTTTTGGGGTAAGCTCGCTTCCCATGCCTTGTGTTGCATTTCTGTCGCTTTTTGTGTTTTCGCTTATGGGAGTAATGTTTTCTTGATTTATTTGAAATCTTGCTGTCATTTACATATATATTGGATTGTCCTAGCTCTATTTTAGTTTTTGTTGCTATCTCACTACTGTCGCATGCATGAAATTGTTTTGCACGGACGTTCGCCCAATCAGCGAACTACCTCACCCACATGCATGTTGATCTATTTGTTGAATCTTTCATTCATGTTTTGCAGGCACTGTTAATAAATTCTTCTATCACTTAGTGTTGTCATGCATTTACTGTCTTAGTTTCTTTTGTTTCTTGTCGGCGTGTCGGGCCAACCTTGGCATGGACTCTGCCTTCACCAAAGTTGCATTGCACAATATGGGGAAGGAAGGCTCACCTTTCTCTCCATATTTGTGCATTCCTGCCCAACACTGGCCTCTAGGACTATTTTACGCATTTATGGAGGACAATGGCTACTTGGCCCAAGAAATTGTGCAAATATGTCCCTAGGCCAATAGTCCTTCCTAGCTGGAATTGCGCACTGCACAATCCCAACAGTGAACAACCAGACTAAACTATGCATTGTGCAGTTCCAACAGTCAACCAGTCTCCCAAAAACACAAACTGTGTCTTGTGAAGCCTTGGCAGTGGGTTTCCTAACCTCCAGGCCGAAATTGCACAATCTTCATGATCATGCACCTAGGTATGTTGCAAGTAAGTTCTCATGTTCATTTTGGTTTTTGACTGACAGATTGCTTGCCATGAGTGTTGCCATGTCTCCAGGTATCCCCGGTGTTCATCTGCCTCTCAGCAGTATAGGTACAATGGTTTCCAAGAGAGCAGAGATGAAGATACCATTCAGAGCACACTTGGGGATGCAGTCGATCAAGTGTCCGTGGACTTACCTACCCATGAAGACATCAAGTTGTTCGTAGACAAGTACATCAAGATATGACAGCAACGACATCACAATGAGAAGCATCATGAACAATAGCTGAAGACAACATACCAAATGTAATGAATGCAAGAGGAGAGTTGTTGACAACACGGAGGTGGAACAAGGTTGCAAGCTCAATCAAGTCCATTGATGATGAAAGAAACTTTGGAGACTCCGACTATGAAGTGACGACGTGACATGAAGATCACGCGAAGGTAGAATATGGAACAAAGAAAGAGTTGCATGTACTGAAGTAGCAACTCGGGAAGAACATGAAGCTGTACAGATAGATGAATGAGTTGCAATAGGAACATGAACAACAGTGGGTGCAACATGCAATCACAGATGAAACTGTGCCCGTACAAGTTAAGGATCCATCCCAATAGCTGACACAGAGCAGACATGGTGAGTAGTGTTGTTGATCGCATGCAAGGGATTCAACAACATGCATGTCATTGAGCGCATGCATGCAATCCAACCCATTCAACACACTCACCAAGGCGAAGATAAGAAGCAAGTCCAATTGGGGCTGAACACGTACTTCAGCAAGTTGATGCACACGACCACCAACACACACTTGAAGATCAGCACAAACACTATGCATCAGTGTGTTTCCGGTTCAACCGTACCCAAGAAGACCATGTGCATGTTAACAGACGAGTTGGATGAAGGGGCCGAACCAATGCACTAGTTGCAGCAGAGGCAAGAGTTTACTTCAGCAAGATGTCACCATGAGGTGCATGTACACCATCACAGACTACCAAGCTTGGCATCGGCTCACCACCTTCACCATCACAAGCATGTCAAAGAGTTGGTCTCATCACGACGGACTGAGTGCCAGTGATGTCTTGCAAGGCTTGCTCAAGTCATGTTGTCTCACATGAGTATATGTGCATTGTAATGTTGAGTCATGTTGTGTAAGTAAAGTGTCAATGGTTGGATGTAACAATCATAGAGTAGGTGAAGAGTCATGAGGGTAGTTGAGCTATCACAAAGGGGAATGTCAAGGGTCACCCCACCCTTTGATATAAATAGTCCCTCATAACTCATTGTAGAGGCTTTTGGTCAGGAAAGATTCTGCTAAGACTATCTTGAAGAAGGCTTGGACAGTATTGTAATGCACCTTGGCTTCTCCACTACATAAAGCCAATACATCTCTTTATAGGAGTAAGCAGATGTGGCTGTAACGTTCCACTATTGGGGCTAGCAGGTTTACATGGTGTATTGTATGATTGTGACTTACACTTCTTGATATAATAAGAGCCAACACATTTTCATGCATATTTTGTTATTGTAGTTGGATTGCTCCGGTTGCCGCAATGATATATGTTGTTTAACTTACGTACTTGTGTATGAACTGATTTGTATGCGATTATATGAATCTTGTTGTTAATGTGTTGCATATTTTGTTAATGTTGTCACCGTCCGTGTCGATTGCTCTACCGGACATTAGAAAGACCTTTCACATGAACCTTGATGTGACAACTATCACACTCATCTCAGACTGATCCATGAGTTATGTACGTGTTATCTTACCTTGTATGATGTGAGTTCTGCATCCGAGTGGACTACTCTACCGGAAGCTGTGCATGTCCTTTTGTGTTGTGTGTTCCTAGCTGAGTTGGAATTGATCCCTTTCAACCTGGAGCTCACCTTCACCCTCTTCTTCCTTCGAAGTGTTAGAACCTCTCATACACCTTCCTTGACTCACTGCATCAATCACACCCTTGCTACTGATAGAGTTATCCTACTTGTCTCTGTGCGACATCACGGTCAAGGCATTACCTTATGACCCATTGTTGGGACTCCTACACCAAACAGTCCGAGGTCTAATTGGGACTTCTTACCGGGGATATCCCCTTGACATTTTGGCGGGTCTAGCACCGTCAACACACTGTTACTCTGATCTTGTAACTTTTAGTTATTTTTAATATTGAATGCACTGCAATGATGCTGTTACTGTTTTTCATTTGATTCTTTAACCAATCTCATGTTCATCTTTGCGCCCCTGCTAGGGAGGAAGGGCCCTCCTCTTTTGCAGGGACTGCAACTGTAGAAGTAGCTGTATATTATTGTTTGTATGGTTTTCTGCTGTTGCTGTATAAATTGTAGAATATATCCGCTTCAGTTCCATAATTATATTATGCTATTACACTGGTTTGATTAAATAGAATGGTAGTTGAGCAGTTGGTGTAGTGATTAGTTTAGTGTGTGGCGCACCCTTGCTCTGGTAATTGTGAAGTGTGATTTCATTTCTGTAGAGTGTTTGAATTTCTGCAATTGATTTAGCGACATTCTTTATTGTTTCTTCTATTTTCATTCTTGGTTGTAGTGTATCGACACAGATAGTGCAAACTCCATTGAAATAGAAAGACCTACCCTGGGTTGACAATTAAATGGTTGCAGTCTTGGTCAATTAGGATTGATTAAAACAACACTACATTTTGGCATCATTGCTGGGGATGGTAGTTGACGGTACAATCAACAAAGTTGTTTGTTTGATGATAGAGTGTTCCTAGTCCACAATCGCTGGGTGGTAAGACGAGAGGTAAGAACATTCACATCACTCTAACATACTTGTACAGGCTCACCGTTGTGATCACTAGGGAACTCAGGGTGTGGAATTTTGGTGTTTTCTTAAATCATGTCTTCATCTCTTTAGTTGTTGGGCGATAAGACGAGAGGTAAGAACCTGCGCATCGCTCCAACATACCTAGGCGGGCTCATCACTGTCGAAGACTGAGACACTTAGGGTGTGAATTAATACACATAGGGTCCATGTGTGCAACAGTAGGAATTATAGAAATAGCAAAAGTACCCCCACTCTAATTAGTCACAGGAAAAATGGGTTGTAAAAAGGAAAGGAAGAGTGTATATTTGGGAAGGAAAACATTTATCCAGGAATTGATCTCAAGGGTAGAAAAAGAATAATCAAGTTCTCAAAGGGATGCAAGGAAAATAGGGCCACAAAAATATGTTACTCCCATAGCAAGGACAAAAAGCTCTGATTCCTCTATCTCAGGGCCATACCATTCTAAAGCTAGCGAAAATACTCCCAAGATTAAGCATCCATATCAAGAAGAACAGGGGGAAGCTAGTAACCAGAACTTTAGGACCAAAGGACAAGGGGAAACTGAAGGGGGACATAAAAAACCTAAAACAAGAGAGAACCTATTGGTTTATCAATATCCAAATTCAACTAGTACAGTGAAACAACTAGCCCTGAAGTCGTCTGAGCCATCAATTTCACCTGCAAGACAATCACAAGAATAGTTTGAAGAATGTCTATTACAACAAGGATTAGAAGGGTTAGCAATGGGGGACAACAATGAAAACAATGATAAAATAGATGTTACTATCACCACCTTTGAGTTCCCAATTGGGGATATCAGAGGCGAGGCTCCCATGAAAAATATTCCTTTATCATCCTTACCATCCTTTTAAGGAATGACTGTGGAAGACCCGTACACCTTCTTATTCGAATTTGATGTCTTATGCAAGAGTTATGACTATGTTTCAAATGCTCAGAAATTGAAATTATTTCCTGCTACTCTAAAAGGAGCAACCTTGAGATGGTTCATGGGGTTAGGCTCTGCTTCTATTCGAACATGGAGCGATATGAAGGGGACATTTTTATCAAAGTATCAAGACTATTGTAGAACTAGTGACTTAAGAGAAGAAGTATTTAGGATGACACAGAAGGAGGATGAGGGCCTAAAGGACTATGTAGAGCGGTTTCACTATAATTTGCAAAGGTCTAAACACAGTGATTTAGATCATGAGATCTTGAAGGCCATATTTATAAGAGGAATGAGGGACAACTGCCTTGATAACATGAATATACTAGGAAAAGGGGACATATCTCAGGAACCATTCGCTGAAATTGTAAATCTCTGTCTAAGATGCTCTAGAGGATCGTCTAAGGGAAGAAGCACAATTTGAGATGCCTCTACTTGAATACAAAATTCTATAGGTGGAGGAGTAACCAAAGCAGAGTTCGGGAATTTATTCGAAAATTTAAAAACCAACATCCTTAGTACTCTATCTGCCTAGATAATGACAACACAGATCAAGAAGACACAAGGAGAAGCTGATACACCTCTGGCTGTGTTCTGTCTAAATTACCGGAAGAAACATCCCTTGAGGGAGTGTGAAATGAACAACATCATCTTGTGCAATATTTGTGAGCTAGAACACTCTACTGGTCAATGTCCGAAGCTTCCCAGACTGAAAGCAATACTTAGAGAATCGAGTGAAGAAGTTTAGTCCTCTTATTTCATCGCACCTAGGAGACCATGGCAGCCACGATCTCCAGATATGTCCTAAGATTTTTCTTCTTTTAATTCATGGAACAATGCATATAACACTCAACAATATCCATGGTAATACTCTGCTCCTTCTCTAGCACAGTTTCCTTCACCTTGGAATCAGTGGTCCCCCTCTCCCTGTATTTAATATCCTCCATCTCAACCATATCCTTGGAATCAGAATTGGAGGGGGGAATATCCAGAGTACAACTCCACCTAGATTACCAATGCAACAACAACTACAATTGCCCCCTTTCCAAACTCCTGTTCCTACACTGCCTGTGTGACCCAACTACCTGTGCAACCTAACCCTAACCTAAATAATAAAGCAACCCAGAGCATAGAGGCTTCGACTACCTTCCAGACTTACCTTATTACTCCCGTTGGACTTAATGAATTTCAACTGCGGCCGGGTAAGGTAATTAAACCAAATCACTCCCCTATCATTACCAAGGAGGAATGTGAACCTTCCAGAGGAGGTAGAGTAGATCCTAAGGCGACTGTTACACCTGTAATAGTCGATACAGAGAAAAATGTTACATCTATAACAACCAACCCGAGAATAACTGTTATTCCTGTAACAACCAACTCGGGTAAGGCCGATACACCTGTAGCATCCGACTTGACTGTTATAAATCAGAATCCTCCATATCCTCAGAGATTAATTGAGCCTGGAATCACCTCACAACCTGAATCTGATTTCTTAGGGAGTTGCAAAATTTGCACGTACGAATTCCTCTACTGCAAGCTCTTAAAGAAGTACCTATTAATGATAAAACAATACGATCTCTGTGCATTAAGAAACCTGGAAGGAAGCTTAAGGACCCTGCTACTATACATGTGATAGGAAAATTGTCCAAATTATTGTATGCTCAACCTCTTCTAACTGAGTATAATGATCCAGGAAACCCTACGGTTACTGTTTACATTAATGACCAGCCCATAACTAACACATTGATTGATCTTGGGGCTTCCATTAATGTGATGACAAAGGACCTCTTTACCACCCTGGGGCTACATGGGATTAGACATACTCCTACTGTACTTGAGTTAGCAGATAGGTCCCGTGTTAAACCCGAGGGGGGTATTAGAAGACATAGTAATCACAATGGCTTCCTGGAGGTATCTGGCTAACTTTCTTATCATACAGACCAAATCCAACTTGGGGGGACATCCTTTGATCCCAGGGAGACCTTGGCTAGCCACTGCGGATGCATTTATAGGATGCGGGTCTGGATCTATGGTGATCTTGGATGGCAAGGCTACAAAGAAACTTAACCTTTACTCCCCAAAACCAAATATGGATTTGTATAATCCCTGGTGGGATGAATTTGAGCCCGAATAAGATCTTTCCCTATCGCTCCTCACTTTGGGGAAAGCCCAGTATTTCAAGGATGAGATAGAAGATGATATCATTAATGGTTTTATTAGTAACTCGCTTTCTGTCACTTCCATTGAAAATTCAAAGGAGGAAGAGGAGGTAGAAGATATAAAATTTGAACAAATGAGAACCACTCTGAATACTGACAACAGTCCAATTGAAATAGAACCAGGAAAGTTTTTGAACATTAACCCCAACCTAACTGCTGAGCAAAGATAACTGCTGTTACAAAAATACAAAAAGGAATTTGCATGGGACTATAAGTATATAAAAGGGATTCATCCCAACCTATGCGTTGAGAAATGGAAACAAGAAATTCCAGTTTAATTTGTCCTTGAATTAAACTGTGAATTAAAATAGAATTCTTTTCTCATAGAAATTTGAAAATAATTAATTAAGTTTAATTAACTTTATTAATTTAGGAAATTTGAACTGGAAGTCTTTTAGAAGACATGTATATGTTCTCCCTAACTTATAAGAGTTCATGATGAGTTATGAATGAGTTGTAATTAGTTAACTCAGTTTATTGAGTTAAGTCCAGTTAAATTAGTTCCAATAAGTTTCAGGAACTAATAGTGAGTAAACAATCAGTTGGGACACTAGTGACCTAATTAATGCTACTCTAGTTAACTAGAGATTCCATCATCAGAAACTCATGCTTGTTGATTTTGAGAAAGACCCAGTTGAGACTAGAGTGCAGGGACAATGTACTATTTGTTTTAAATTTTTCTGAGTTGCACTGATAGTGCACTCATTTAGGAACTGATCCTTGAGGGCTTGCGCTACTTTTAGAGGCTTTATTTCCCTTTAAATACAACTTATCCTTCATAGGAATTACACATTGGAATAGAGACTTGGATAGCTTGTGAAGACGACAAGATTTGGCCTTGAGCTTGCTTATGAGTTGGAGATTGAATTTGCTTAGTGCTGGGATTGTTCTAGAGAGAACAAGCATTGTAATTTCATCTTGATTTTCCTGATTAATACAAAACAGATAGTGGGGTTTTGAGTTGTGGCTTTCCCCGGATATTTATTGTGTTATGTGCCTTTGATTCTCTTCCTATATTGATTATTGTTTGCTCGATGTTTATGGGATTCTGCTGTAAAGAGTAGAAGTAGATTCTTGTCTCTAGCTTTAGCAAATTGCATTAGCTTGTGAATCTACAAGATTTTCTACATGGTATTAGAGAAAGTTTTTTTTTGGGCCAAGAGTTTGCAGGGAAGATATGAGAATTTCTGTACAAAATTTTCAGACACAAAATGCATATTTTGATTCCTTAGAAAATATACACAAATTAATTTTTTTTTTTGGCCGAATCAGAGTTTAGATGAGGGAGATATCGCTGATTTAAAATCAGCTCTCTACAGGAGATTTTGAAGTTTTGAGCTTTTGGGTTATAGGTGAAAGTCGAATTTGCATACATACTTCAGGATCGACAGATGGAATTCCATGGGTTGAGGCTTGAGTATGCCTTGGAAGGAAAATAAAATTTTATAGCCTGGATGGACAGGATGGAGTCTGTGTTAGAATATAATGGCTTGAAGGAATTCATTGATCAAGAAGTCCCCAGGCTAGCAGCTACGGATGCACAAAACTTGGCCGAATGGAAGAAGTGTGTGGCAAAGGCAAGGTAGATAATCCTTGAGGGAGTTCAAGACCACATTGTTTCAAGTCTCCATGGAAAGGAAACTCCACATGCTATGTGGAAAACATTCATGGACTTGTATCAGAATAACAGTGATCAAAGGAAGTTGGCATCGAAGGATAAACTTCGTAAAATCAAGATGGAAAAAGGCGAGATGATTCCCAAGTACTTGACCAAGTTCACTCAATGTCGGGATGAACTTGGAAGTGTTGGAATCATATTTTCCGAGAAGGATATGGTGAGACTTACTCTTCTTGGACTCCCAAAGAGTTGGCATAGTTATTAGGACTCTGGCAATGGTCGGGAGAAGCTGCCAGATTCGGAACAACTATGGTTGGATTTGATGCAGGATGAGATCAGGAGGAACACCAGGGATTGCTCTTCATCAAAGACTGATGATGAAGAGAACTATGCCTTAGCGATTAAGGCAAGGAAGGGGAAATGTAAAATTTCTCGTTCCAAATTAGATTCTTGTCATGGAGGTAAGAAGAAGGACACGACGAAAGTTAAATGCTTTCATTGTCACAAGATGGGTCACTTTGCTACAAATTGTCCATTAAAGAAGTCCAAGGAGAAGTCCTCAGGAGGAGTAGTGGGTGAGGCTTTGGCCTCCCAATTCAAATTTGACTTTTCCCTCATTGCATGCATGGTGTCTTCAATGATGGGAAGTGTCTGGTACTTAGACAATGGAGCTTCTTTCCACATGCCTGGAGACAAAGAGTTATTCAGTGAGCTGGAGGAGAAAGATCTCAAGATGCATATTGAGATGGGTGATGATGGTAAGTATAGTGTTACTGGTGTGGGCACTATTACTTTTCAGAGGGAGCATGCGGCTCCACTCACCTTGAAGAATGTTATGCATGTACCCGAACTAATGAAGAACTTGTTATCCATTGCCATGCTTGAGGATAGAGGCTATGATGTGATCCTTTTGAAAGGAAAGGCATTCCTTCGACACATAGCCACGGGTCAAATAAACAAGATAGGGGTTCGAGTTCAGAATCTCTATAAGATAGAGATAGAGGGTTGTGCTTATTTGAGTTCAAAAGTAGAAAAGATGTTGAGCCGAGACATCGACGAGTTGTGGCACAGGCGATTGGGCCACTTGCATCATGGGGCTTTGAAGATATTGCAACAAATATCTACTGGTCTTCCCAAAGGTATGCTTGAGCAAGTTGATACATGCAAGGGTTTTACTTTGGGAAAATACACCAAGTCTTCCTTTCGAGATAGAGACAGTCGAGCAGAGTCTATTCTGGAGAGAGTCCATTCAAATGTGTGTGGACCATTCTCGAGAGTATCCACCACCAAACAAAGGTATTATGTTACATTTGTAGATGACTATTCTCGTAAATGGTGGATTATTTTCATGCAGAGAAAGGATCAGACATTCACAAAGTTTTCTGAGTTCAAAGAATTGGTAGAGAAAGAGTCAAGGAAGAAGGTTAAAGCTCTACGGAGTGATAACGGTGGAGAATATGTCTCCAATAAGTTTAAGAACTTCTGTGCAGCAGAAGGGATTAAACAAGAGGTGAAAACACCTCATAACCCTCAACAAAATGGGGTTGCCGGGAGGAAGAACAAGAGCATAGTAGGGGTAGCAAGGGCGATGTTGCATGATAAAGGCCTACCACTACACTTCTGGGCCGAGGCATGCAACACATCGGTTTATGTTCAAAACCGTAGCCCACATCGGATACTTGAGAGTAAAACACCAGGGGAAGCTTATTCTAGTAAGAGGTCAGATGTTGGTCACTTCAGGATTTTTAGGTCATCGATTTATTGTCATGTGACCAAAGATACACGGAAGAAGCTTGAGCCAACAACAGAGTTGGAGATCTTTGTGGGGTACACTGAAACTTCCCACAACTATCAGATGTACGTGCAAACTAGTTAGATAACAATGGTTCACAGGGATGTAAAGTTTGATGAGGAGAAGGCCATGTGAGTATCCCTTGAGAGGGAGCTTGAGCTACATGTGGAGGAGGAACTTTTAGTTCCTAAGGTTGAGGAGCCTCATATTGATGTGGAGCAGCCACATTCATAGGTTTCGGGAGTGGAGACATGCACTCAGGCAGAGTCTTCCAAAGAGGCTGACAGATTGTTGGATGATGCATGGGAGAATGTGGGAGCAGCCTCTTCTCAATGTAGAAAAGGGAGGCCACTAGAGAGGTACACTTGAGACATGGCACTTATGGGTGCATGTGTTGTGACATATCCATTTTCCTTTCAGGAAGTAGTGCAACAACCAGTTTGGGTTGATGCGATGGTGGAGGAGTATCACTCCATAGTTCGAAACAATGTTTGGGATGTGGCCCTGAGACCAGAGGACAAGTCAGTTGTGAGCTCTCGTTGGCTTTAAAAGGTAAAGAAAGATGCTTATGGTAGTGTGGAGAAGCATAAGGCCAAATTTGTGGCTCGTGGATTTTCACAAGTAGTGGGGATTGACTATGATAAGACCTTTGCTCCTGTTGCAAGGTACTTGTGAATCAGAGCTATTTTGGCATGATCAACACAGATGGGTTGGAAGATCCATTAGATGGATGTGAAGACTGCCTTCCTTAATGGCATGATTGAGGAAGAGGTGTACATAAAGAAGCCCAAAGGTTTTGAAACCTTGGACCATGAGTCGTATGTGTGTCAACTGAAGAGAGCGTTGTATGGGTTGAAGCAAGCACCCCATGCTTGGTACACCAAGATAGATAGCTACTTCACTGGGTTGGGCTTCACAAAGAGTGAAGCGGATGAAAACCTGTATCACATAGTGGTGGAAGGTAAGCTTTTGATCATTGTACTTTATGTAGATGATCTCATAATAACAGGCGATGAGAAGCTCATCAAATCTTGCAAGGAGGATCTTGCAAGAGAATTTGAGATGGAGGACATGGGGCTCATGCATTACTTTCTTGGCATGGAGGTATGGTAGGGAGATGGGGAGTTGTTTGTTTCTCAAGGAAAGTATGCCAATGAGATACTCAGGAGATTCCGCATGGATAGAAGTAAACCCATGGAGAGTCCTATATCTAGTAACTGGAGGAAGGAGGATGCTACTTTAGGAGAAGTAGTGGAATCTACTGTTTACAGGCAGCTTGTGGGTTCACTCATGTATTTGGTGAACACACAACTATATATGTGTTATGTAGTTAAACAGCTTAGTCAAGTGATGATTAGGCCTACCAAGCTGTATTAGAAGGTGGCAAAGCATGTATTGAGATACCTCAGAGGCACTACTCAGTTTGGGTTGTGGTACAGATGGACAGAGGGAGTTCAAGGCTTCTTCAATGTAGATTGGGCAGGGAGTCCATCTGACAGGAAGAGCACATCAGTAGGGATCTTTAGTATTGGGTCAGCTAAAATTTCTTGGTACAACTGAAACATAGATTGGTTGCACTCAGTTCGGCAGAGGTAGAGTACATGGAAGCAAGTCAAACAACATGTGAGGCTATCTGGATGAGGAAGATCTTGGTTGGATTGTTTGGTCAACTAATGGATATGACAGTGATTTATTGTGATAATCAGAGTTGTATCAAACTCTCCGAAAATCTAGTTTTTCATGATTGGTCCAAGCATATAGATATCAATATCATCATCTCAGAGATTCTGTATTGAGGCAGATCATGTTGTTAGATTACATTCCCATGGAGGAGCAATTGTTGGCATCTTGAAAAAGGCATTGCCAAGATGTAAATTCGAGTTTCACAGAGACAGGATCGGGGTAGTGGATAATCCCTTTCTTGTTGAGAGGGAGTGTTGAGAAATGGTAACAAGAAATTCCAGTTTAATTTGTCCTTGAATTAAACTGTGAATTAAAATAGAATTCTTTTCTGATGGCAATTTGAAAATAATTAATTAAGTTTAATTAACTTAATTAATTTAGGAAATTTGAGTTGGAAGTCTTTTAGAAGACATGTATATGTTCTCCCTAACTTATAGGAGTTTAGGATGAGTTATGAATGAGTTGTAATAAGTTAACTTAGTTTATTGAGTTAAGTCCAGTTAAATTTGTTCCAATAAGTTTCAGGAACTAATAGTGAGTAAACAGTCAGTTGGGACACTAGTGACCTAATCAGTGCTACTCTAGTTAACTGAAGATTCCATCATCGGAAACTCATGCATGTTGGTTATGAGAAAGACCCAATTGAGACTAGAGTGCAGGGACAATGTACTATTCGTTTTAGATTTTTTTGAGTTGCACTGATAGTGCACGCATTCAGGAACTGATCCTTGAGGGATTGCGCTATTTTTAGAGGCTTTATTTCCCTTTAAATACAAGATATCCTTCATAGGAATTACACATTGGAATAGAGACTTGGAGAGCTTTTGAAGAAGCTAAGCTTTGGCCTTGAGCTTGCTTATGAGTTCGAGATTGAATTTACTGAGTGTTGGGATTGTTATAGAGAGAACAAGCATTGTAATTTCATCTTTATTTTCCTGATTAATACAAAACAGATAGTGGGGTTTTGAGCTGTGGCTTTCCCCAAATATTTATTGGTTTATATGCCTTTGATTCTCTTCCTCTATTGATTATTGTTTACTTGATGTTTATGGGCTTCTATTGTAAAGAGTAGAAGTAGATTCTTGTCTCTTGCTTTAGCAAATTGCATTAGCTTGTGAATCTACATGATTTTCTACACTATGCACTCACCTCATTTATTGAAAGATGGTTTCAAATCAATTAGACAACCGCAGCGCCGCATGAACCCTGCGCTGAAGGAGGTAGTGAAGGAATAATTACGAAAACTCGTGAGTGCTAACTTTATTTATCCAATATTTGACAATCAGTGGGTGTCCCCGCTTGTCACTGTGCCTAAGAAGAATGGCAAGTGGAGAGTCTGTGTGGATTATAGAGAACTCAATAAGGCCACTCAAAAGGAACATTTTTCTTTACCATTTATAGATCAGGTCCTTGACATTCTTTCTGGGAAAACTTTTTTTTTTTCATTTCTAGAAGGGTTTAGTGGCTACAACCAAATACAGATTGGCCGAGAGGATCAGGATAAAGCAACCTTTACTTGCCCTTGGGGAACTTTCACATATAGAGTACTCCCTTTTGGACTCTTTAATGCGGTAGTAACTTTTCAGAGGGCAATACTTATTTTTTTTTTTTTTTTTTTTTGTGATTTGTTAAATGACTGCCTTGAAATCTTCATGGACGATTTTACACCTTATGGTGATGCTTTTGAAACAACATTAACCAATTTAGAAAAAGTGCTGGAACGTTGAGTACAAACTAATGTTGCTTTGAGCACCAAAAAATGTCACATGATGATGATTGAAGGGATCGTGCTAGGACACTACATTTTTGTTGATGGGATCAAGGTAGACCCTGCTAAAATAGAGGGTATTACAGAAGGTTTATAGAGATTTTTTCAAAAATTGCATCGCCATTATTTTCTTTGCTCATGAAAGATGTCGAATTTTTGTGGACAAGAAAGTGTGAGCAGGCATTTTTGAAGTTGAAATGTTGTGTATCAGCAACTCCGATTTTACGTGGACCTAATTGGGAACTATTGTTTCACATAGCTACAGATGCCTTTGATATTGCTGTAGGTGTTGTTTTGGGCCAACTAGAGGACATGAAACCTTATGCTATTTACTACATAAGCAAGAATTTGACTCCGACTAAGCTCAATTATAGAGTGATCGAGAAGGAATTCTTAGCAGTAGAGCACGACATCAATAAATTTCGACATTATATCACTGGGTATCAAGTATTTGCACATTGACCACTCTGACATTCATTTTCTAATGAATAAGCCAATTACCAATGGTAGAATTACACACTGGTTATTACTGTTACAAGAATTTGATATCACAATTGTCGATAAACCTGGAAAAGATAATGTAGTAGCTGCTTTCCTTTCTAGGTTAACTATTGATGAAAATTTAATTCCTACTAAGGATTATTTCCCTAATGAGTATCTCTTTTCTATTTCTACTTAATCACCATGGTATGCAGATATAGCCAATTATCTTGCTACAGGCAAGTTTCCACAATATTTGTCCTCCAAGGAGAAGAGAAAGATCATACAACAGAGTGCTACCTATACCTGGATAGATGGGAATATCTATCACACTGGACTAAATTTCCAGATTATACGTTGTGTTAGGGAAGATGAGATCTTTGACATCCTTAAGGCTTGCCACAAGAAACCTTGTGGAGGGCACTTCACAAACAGGCAAACATAATACAAAGTCCTTTCGACAGGGTATTATTGGCCAACAATATTTCAGGATGCCAAGAAGTTCATGAAAGGATGTGATAGTTGCCAAAGAATGGGCCAACTGCTACAATAAGATGAGATGCCATTACAACCTCAAATTGTCTTAGAACCTTTTGAGAAATGGGCCTTGGTTTTTGTGGGACCAATTAATTCCTTCATCCAGACATAAATCCTACATTTTGATCTGCACCGACTATGTCACAAAATGGGTTGAGGCAAAAGCACTAACTAGAGCCATGGAGCAGGCTGTTTCAGACTTCAGTTTTGGTATACCCAGGGAGATAGTCATAGATGGAGGGCCCCAGTTTACATCCCATATGATCCAAAAGTTGGTTGAAAAATATAAAATCCATCATAGAATCACAACACCTTATCATCCACAAGCGAATGGCCAAGTGGAAAGCACCAACAAAGTAATTGAGGGGATTCTTACCAAGATTGTGGCCATTCACTGAAGGAATTGGGCCGATAAACTTCCAGAAGTGCAGTGGGCATACAGAACTATGTGGAGGAATGCCACACGATTCTCACCATACGAACTTGTGTATGGTAAAAATCATTTATTCCCTATTGAGTTCAAAATCAAGACATTGAGAACAACCTTGCAGGTGAATTTGGATCTGGCTACAACACAAAAGCAAAGGTTGAACCAGCTTAATGAATTGGAGGAGAAACAAATAGATGCTATCCAACAAACAAATATTATCCAATAGCAGAGAGCTAAGTGGCATAACAGGTTCATCAAGAAGAAGAAGTTTCAGAAAGGAGATTAGGCTCTCTTATATGATTCAAGATTCAAGGACTTCAAGGGTAAGCTCTACACTAGATGGCTAGGTCCCTATGAGGTAGCTGCAATTTTTGACAATGGGACTGTGAATTTGGTTACCATTGATAGTGCGAGGATACCATTGCTTGCAAATGGGCACAGTCTTCGGTTATATCATAAACCTTCTTCAAGGGATTCATTTGTTAACATTGTCATGAATTCGGATCTTTAGATTACAGGAGTAGGGGAAAACCCCCCTGTGCTTCCAAAATTCTAATTTTTCAATAAGTGTAACAGTTGAAAACCAACCTCTGTTGGCGGTTGTTACACCTGCTAAAAAAAAATAAAATAAAAAAATAGTATTATATATATATATAGATAAGGAAGTAAAACAATCTAGCTATGAAAACCTTTTTTAGGCACAGATAGACAATTTCTGTAGCAGTTGAAAACCACTCTATGGCAGTTGTTACACACTCTGCAACAACATTTGTTATTTCAAGCATATCCTACAAATAATGATGTTACATGACTTTTTTTTTCTTTTCTTTTATCTTTTGTGGAAATCAATAATACGTAACAGTCGTCTTGATTGTTACATCTGTAACAACCAACGACTTCTAGAAATAATCCAAGTAAATTATTTATTGTGACACACACCAGGCATCACCATGATTCGGGAGCAGTTGCCTTGATCACTGGAATTAAATTCGCACACCTCATCACCAACGTCATCTCTCCACGTCACACCAGGTACGCCATAAAATGGTAATATCTCTATCCTCTTATTCAGTAATTATGACGGTCTAACAGGATATCCCTTTTGAAGGCCAAGGTTGGCTGTCACATTTAAGTCGGGGTGGGGGGGGGGGGGGGCAACAAATTACATGATGACATGACCTTTGCATGACCCGTGAGCATTTAAAAACCGCAACCAAAGCATGATGATCTTGTAACAATTTTCATTTAATGATTGATCATGCCAAAAAAGGGAATTGTACCTCCGACTAGACCTCCCATAACTTAGCATAAATAAGGAAACATTACTGTGCAGTACGAATCCTGATTGCAAATCCTAATTTGAAATTATTGCCTGCATCACCCTATCATTTACCCACTCCTGGAGAATTGCATCCCCATTCAGAGTGCTCAGAGAGAAGTGGAGGAGAACAATTGCAGGGCTAGAACAACTGAGCATTGTGGCGACTGCTTCAGAACTTCTCAAGGGGGGAAAGAGAGGAGAACAACATTGAATTTGTGCAGTGATGGGTGGAGCAACAATTCGACATGAAGCAGGATCAACAGAGGCTTTCGAAAACTGCTCCAAAGCATGCCAATTTTTTAAAGGCACAAGATGTTTTGAGTTTTTCCAAAGGATGGAAGGATTAGACGAGGCAATTGCTATGGAATTTGTGAAGATTTTAGAGAGGAATCAAATAGAGGTCAGGGGATTAAAGCTGGAAGTTACAGAAGAGGTAATTTCCTGAGTGACGTCATTACCAATAGAGGGAAAAATGTGGTTTAACAGAAATGTTAATGACCCCTCCTTGAAGGAGGATTTTATCCAAGGGGAGGAATGAATGGTGAAGAAAGGAAGGGGGGTTGATAGGTTTTCGCTTCCCCAGCCATGGGCCGATGTCTCCCTTTACCTCATCAAGTAAATTACCAGTGAGGGAAGGGCAACAATCATTTTCAATTACCACTTTTTATTGCTAAACCACCTTCCACATCGACAACTGATAAACCTTCCCTACTTTTTGCTGGAAAATACCAGGCATATGGTTGCGACCGTAAAAAAAACCGCGCATCCAGAGACTTGCGTCACAAACCATGGCCTCATCAAGCTAATTGTGTTGGACACCCTAAGTCACCAGGGTAAGAGCTGGGAGCAATTCATGAGAAAGAAGGCTAGGAATACCCATAGGAAGCAAACTGAGACGTCTGAGGAAGATCCGACAGAAACCAAGGAGCAGCCCCAACCCTCGAAAGTAAGGGTTGGAAAGAGACTAGTTGATGAACCAATTTGTGATAAGCGGCCAAAACAGAGAGTAAGGGTTAGCGAGCACCCAGAGTCCTAATCCATGTCTTTGAAGAACAAGGAGGCAACAAAGCAGAAGGATGAAGGGCAAGCTCAACCATAGGAACCTTCCTCACCAGGTAAGAACGAGACCCAGTCCATGCTGCTTAAAATTGAAAGTTTAGAAAAAGAAAATGAAAAGCTAAGGAAACAGTTAGCAGAGTATACAGTAGAGGCAAGGGCCCTAGGGTTAGAAATTTTGGCTGAGGCTGTAGACAGGGCTAGGAAGGGAAATGTTCCGGGTGCTGTGTGGACGACCTGTGCTAAGGAGCTAGTGGAAACGGGGTATAGAGTCTGTGCAGTGGACACCATCTCGAGGGAAACACAAACTGAGTCCTGGAAAGTTGACGCACAAAAAACTATTGAGGAGGCTTCTGTTATCAAAGAACCAACAACTGAGACTGAGCATTCCACAAAAAGTAATTTGGTAGTTGATACACAAGAACCCTTGGTTGACACTGCTTTTACACAAGAACCAATAATGGAGACAAAATCTAACCAAGGGGAAAAAGAAGATGCTAATATCCATGAACTTGTGGTTGACACTGCTATTACACAAGAAACAACAGTAGAAACATGAGCTTACCAAGGGAAAAATGATACACAAGAACCTGTGGATGACACTGCTGTTACACAAGAACCAATAATGGAAGTGGAAGCTGACCAGAGATTAAAAGAAAATGTTACACAAAAATCCATTTATGATGCTACTATTACATAAGAACCAATAGTTGAAATAAAGCAGTTTCACCCTTGAGAGGCTGTTACACCTTCAATTGTTAGTGCATGTGGGAGAACACTGGGTCCTGATGAAGGATGGTGTTCTGAAAGGATGTCGTTGATACCAGGGTTACAGAAATGGAAGCAACATGTGCTCTCTATACAAGAGGGAATGATCTTGCTCAAGGCACACAAAAAGATGATGGATTCACTAAGGGAGAAATGGTTAAATGAAGAGTGGGAGAGAGAATGGGAAGCGCGAAGACATAAGGAAGCTATGAAGAAGAAGGACGAATAACTGCAACTGTTACAATGATAGGTTTTGGATCTAACAAATGATAAGGCAAAGCTTTGTGAGCTTGCCTTGAACCTACTAGGATGCAGGCAACCTTCCCCATCATATCCAGTGTTCCTCTGAGAACGTTATTATTTGTTTTTGTTAAAAGCAGTCTTTGAGAACATGCCTTATTTGGGTTCTTCTACGCGTACTTTTCTTGAAATTTTTCGTACTTATGATCTTGATGAACATAGATTACTTTGTGAGCTGTTTTTGCATAACATAATGTGTGAATATGTCAGCACAAAGATAGTGGCAAGTGTTTTCTCCTATATGGGAAATTTGTAGTTGCAGGCCTTCCTTTCTTTTATGAGAAACCAAATCGAATTGTATCTCGCCATGAAATCAGCTGAGACCAATGAAGAAAGGGTAGTATTGTGGGTTAGAGAAGAACCATGAATGGTTTATGAACTAAGACGTGAGTTTAAGTTGTTCCTAAGTACCCCGAGGGTTAGGGAACAGTCAACCACTTATAGAAAAAGTATTGTGGGGATTTGCCTCAATTTGTATGCACAAATGAAAAGTCGAGCTTTAGCAGGGTGCCCTAAGTGCATTGAGGCCTATAATGCTGAATTACAAGAAGGAGATCCTTTTGAGTACACAAATTTCGTGGCTGCTGTTACACAAGTACCTGAATATGCCTGTGTAGTGCAGACATTGGGATCATTCTGGATCAGACTTAGATTCAAATTTCCTCTGATTTGGTTACTAGTGGAAGAATACCAGTCAGATTACCACTTGTGGAACTATGAAGAAGAATCCTGGCCACGACAGTTGATGGCTACTCAGGGGTACAGGGCTCCTGGTGAAGTCACTGCTGGTGCCTATAATTTTACAGATTTGCATCGGGGGTATAGTAAGAGAAGTTGAGGTTCTGCATGGGGACATGCAATTGCTTCAGTTGGGGGGAGATGTTGGGTGTGGTTTTTATACCTATTTCCTACACTTTCTTTCCCTAGTTTTGATCCTCTTTCCCTCTAGGCCATCGAAACTTCACATGTTAATCACCCTTTTTCTCATTTATACAACCTATTTCGCCGTCATGTTATTTTTCCATGTTTTCATGAATATAACGATACAATGTTCCTTTTTGTGGCTAACTAGGGTAAGCATTAGATAAGTTTTTTGGATCCCATTCTCTTTTTCAGGTATTACTTGTGAGAACGAGGTTATGGAGTGAACAAGCTGCGCTGATCGGTTTTAGAGTAGGTTAGAGTAGATTGCTGGTACACTTTGTTTGCTATTACACATTGTATGTTGTTACAGGTGTTGCTATTACACCACATGTTGATTAAATATGACCGCTGTTACACCTTGGATCCTATTACAAGGATGTTGTTACCTAGTGATTACTGTTACATCCCAAACCGTCATTTGACCATAGGATGTTGTTGCACTGTAGCTGGCAAAGTCGTGGGTGCTATTCCACACAACAACTGTTGGAAGTTATGAATTGTTTATTTAGAAGTAACATATCCAAACAATTGCGATCTTAACCAATGTATCTGAATAAAATTTGTATTTAGGAACAAGTTATAATGATTTCTATTTTATGATCAGCATGAGAATCGTGAGATTCTCATGAATGATCTATTCTTGATTTTGGGTATGTAATAACTATAAAAGAAACTCAATTTCTCATGTACAGGGACGACATAGAGAAAGCACTGTTACTCTGATTTTGTAACTTTTAATTATTTGTAATATTGAAGGCACTACGGTGATGCTATTATTGTTTTTCATTGGATTCTTTAACCAATCTCGTGTTCATCCTTGCACCCCTGCTAGGGAGGAAGGGCCCTCCTCTTTAGCAGGGACTGTAGTGGTAGAAGTAGTTGTATATTATTGTTTCTTTTATCGTTTGTATGGTTTATTGTTGTTGATGTATATATTGTAGAATATATCCGTTTCAGTTCCATAATTATATTATGCTGTTACATTGGTTTGATTAAACATAATGGTAGTTGACCAGCTGGTGTAGTCATTAGTTTAGTGTGTGGCGTGTCCTTGCTCTGGTAATTGTGAAGTGTGATTTCATTTCCGTAGAGTGTTTTAATTTCTGCAATTGATTCAATGACATTCTTTACTATTTCTTTCTATTTTCATTATTGGTTATAGTGTATCAACACAGATAGTGCAAACTCCATTGAAATAACTGGGTTGACAATTAAATGGTTGCAGTCTTGGTCAATTAGGATTGATTAAAACAACACTACAGTAGTCCTAGAAGATGAACCCAGACCGAGTCTCTGCCACCTTCTCTTTCTGAGCATCAAACAAGGGATTCCATCTTTTAAATAGAATGGGGGCTCTGCCGAAACACCAGTTTCGATTCAGAACCTACTCAAGGGTTTCGCCTTTGCTAAATTTTACCATGAACCAACCCCAAGCTAGAGTGGACACCTCAAACTATTGATCTAGTGCCTCCTTGCATACCTTAGAAGCACATTATGTGATGCAATTTGTTGATTACTTTTTCCTTTGGCTCTCTTGACCAAAGTGACCTCTGCCGCTTCCATTGCTTCGTCTATCTAAATATCGACTCCAAGCACTAGGTTTGGACTTACCTCCTTTTTCGTTATCAACTTGCGTTTCTTCCTATTCTCCGTTATAATCCCATTCCTCCCCCATTCCCCTGCCTCTGTTATGGTCTCCTTCACATTTATGACTTTTGCAGAGAGCGTCTCTAACCACCTCTATGCCCAACTGCTTCGATGGATTAATACTTCGCCTTTTGCTGGTAGTCCCACCTCTCCCACATAGAGAGAGATCTCCCCCACCTCCTGTCGAAAGGAAGTCTGGTTGAAACTGCCTGACATCGCCAAGAGAAAAGAGGTAAAACCCCCTCTGAACTGCTCATAACATTCCCCTTGCCCCTTTTCAGAACCCTTCAGTAAAAGCCCTATCACCTTGGTCGAGCCTTCTTCTGCTAAACCTTCTGGGATAGGGTTCCCTTTTTGACTTACGACCTCTCAGGTCCTCTCATTTAACAGACTCCTGCATGCAGTTTCACTGTTGAACCTTTTCCTTTTTATTGCTTCCGAGTGTCCCAGGTTCTCTACCGGGAACAATTTCAAGCCCTCCTTACCCTTATACCCGCAACTGATAACAATATCTTCCAGCCTGCCCGAAAATAGACCATGGGATTTTGAAAAACTAGGGTATAGAGCATTTACAGGTTTACCATCCGCCACATCTACTGCACAAACTGCCGAAGTGTGCTCTTGTTCCTACCTCCCCTATGGTTTCTTGTCAGTTCCCCATGCCTCTTCTTTGGAACTGCATAGGTTTTCCTCCAAAAACCCTAAAACAATTCCTTGACTCCAGCCCTCCCCTAGACCTCTCCACTTCCCAGCAGGAAGCCCACCTGGACGAATGAACTTCTCGATGTTATGCTCTATGAAAACCAAACCCCACAACGATAGGATGTCATTAGGCTTAGGGTCCAAATTGACAGAATCCTGTTGGTTGACCATTGTTTCCTTCCATGTCTGTTGCTTGTGACCTCCACAAATTGCGATATCTTTTAGTTCCTTTTGCGGGCGTGTGTAGGTGAAAGAAAAAACAATATGATTAACTAAACAATAAAAACTCTTTGCCATCTTTCTTCCACCCTAAGTCTCCGTTTTCCACTAGTTTCATTCCCAATGTGCCCAACCCTGGTGACATGTACATGCCAACTGTCCACCACCTTCTGACTCCTAATGCCATGTGTACCGATCCCCATGCTGCACCATGTCCTGATCTCTAGCAAATTCTTGCAGGGTTTTAAACCCTATCGCCGTCACCCCCAACCTTCAGAGCTCCCCTCAATTTAACTTGAATTTTATGACCAAATCAAATTTATTTAATAATAAGTTTTATCAATTTTCTCACTCCCATTATTGTAAAACATTATATACAAAATATTTTTTATTATATGAATTTACAAGATCAAATTGTTTTGTTATTATTATTATTATCAAAATTACTTATATTTATGTTATTATATATATGTCAATTACTGTAATTATTATTTAGGATTTTGGGTGCCTAAGCATTCTCGATGGTGATATATTAAGAACAATTATTCAAACACTCCACAATTGGATTTCTTAATTTTTTTCACAAAATATTTCTTTAATTGGCTAGTTGTTATTACATAGCTTTCACATTATGTAGCTAACTGTCCTTCTATGGCTTTCAAATTCTAGTGCAGTTTTACTTCGAAATTTCGTACAATGCATGCCAATACTATATTAATTAGCATTTGCACTAAAAGTGTGTAAAGAAATGTTGATAGTGTAGATGAATGTAGAGTGAAACATAGGTAGTGTTGCAGAAAATAAAAATCTGGATGTAGAAGATATGAGAAATAAAAATCTAGATGTAGAATATATGAGGAATTAGAAGCGAGGGATCGGAAATGGGAAGAAATTGGTAAAGTAATATTAAAATTAATTAATGTTATGAATATTTGGGAAATGGAAAGAAATTGGTAAAGTAATATTAAAATTAATTAATGTAATGAATATTTTTTTATTACATTTACTTAACCTTGTTTGTGGGAAGAAATTGGTAAAGTAATATTAAAATTAATTAATGTGATGAATATTTTGGGAAATGGAAAGAAATTGGTAAAGTAATATTAAAATTAATTAATGTAATGAATATTTTTTTATTACATTTACTTAACCTTGTTTGTGGGACAAGGGACCCACTTCTGCGGAGCTGTTTGTTGCTAAGTCTATGGAGGCATATATACTCTACCCCCTCTCTGGTTTTGAACCTGTGACATTTTAGGAGGAAACACATGTTCTTAACCATTAAGCCCACTCAAGTAATCTCTCGATTAGATTTTGTTCATTTTTAATAATTTTTATTTAAGTTAAAAATAATCTTTATTTATTAACACAACAACTTTAACTAACAAGATCACGTATATAATTTTGGAGTTGTCTATAATGCGACTTTTTGGAGATTCCGGTGACGGAATCCGGCCGAAGAAATTGAGGTTAAATCTTGATTTGTTGTAGTTAAAATGGTTTTTTAACTGCATATTTGGATTCAGCACCCTGGAAAACCCCTGGGACGCTTTGATTGTGCAGAAACTAGCTATCAAACTTGAGATTCCAATAATTTGCTGCCGGATTTTGACCAGAAAAAGCCACCGGAAAAGCTTTCAAAAAGTCGCGTTAAAGACAACTGCTATAATTTTTATATTTTGGAAGACCATTTCTATATTTATATTTAACCACATTAATGCGTACACGATTTTTTTTTTATATCAATGGATTCTCTGAAGCTTAATATGGTGGAAGTGGATCAGTTATACCCCGCGCTTTTGGATCTATCTTATAATTTTGTAGGGGATTTTACTCTTTCCCTCTTTCTATATTTTACTATAGAGCAAATTAGTCTTTTGATCCTGTAATCTATTTCAAGTGCAAATCATTGACCTTGTATCGATCTCGACCTTCTCACAAAGTTGGCTTGCCATCCATCGAATTTATTGAATATGCACTGAAATTGTGGTGTTTAGGGAAGTTTACCCACAATGAAAAAATTCACATATCCTTTTATGGTTTTTGAGGAGTCTTTCAGCGTTGGCTTTTGGGTTATTGTGGGACTTCCATGGTTGTTGGTTGTAATGCAGAGATCTCAAGTTTTAAACAATGATTTGCTTCTTCTTGTGGATTTGTGCGTGTTGGAGGAAAAACTGCTCAAGTTTTTAAACTTGGTGGGGTTGTCACGGAGTTCGTCCTACCAACCAACAAATCTATTAGTTCATTCCTGTAATCATAAACTTTACGTCTGCTGTGATGGAGTTCGTCATGCCGTTGAGGGTTTGGCTTTATGGAAAGATCACTATATTGTCCTGTTTCATAATGCATGTGTATTGTGACAGACAGCCTCATGCAAATAGGAGGGAAGTGTACTCTTTGGGGATGTAGGTGGAGAATTTGAAACCCAACAACGGTATTGAATTCAGGGTGCTGCGGGGACCTATAACAAGAATCATCAGTGGAGGTGCCAAAGCCTACAAGGAATCTGCAAATTTGGTGCCTTGGTTAGACCAAATAATTAAGAACAAAATGATCTTCCCCTGTGTAGGCATGAACTCATGTGGAGGCATCCCTATTTCTATCGAATGCGAGTTTGATCCAGTGAAAGGAAAATGCCAATTGCGCGGTAGGACGATTGCACTGGCTGACCTGGATTGCAATAGGGATGAGCTTGAGAGGTTAGTCACGTTCATTTTTTGCATGGAAAAGGACCACTCTGGTTCATTGAAATCTTGTAGTTCCAAGGATAATACGGCGCAGGTTCGTGGGTTTAGAGAATCTGGTTTTTGTTATGCGAAAAATAGGTTTCCACCTGTGTATGAGCTGAGCTTGGAAAATGCACATGTCAAGTAATCAGAGATTAATTATTACAACCATTTACAATACTATTTTACATTTTCCTATTGCTTTTGGTTTTCTTTTGGAAGAGTAAATTTGAAGATGAATGACAATATTCGGTAAATGTGAATGCAGAATGAAATTAGGTAAATGTTTTTAGGAACAATGTAACTTTTTTGTTATTTTGAGAGAATTTTTTTATATAAAAAGTTTGATTATATTATGGTTTTTTTTTTGATTATAAATTTTTCACTATTTGTAAGAATGTTTTCATAAAAAATTTAATGAAATGGGATGATTTTATTTTTATTATTTAAAATATATTTTTCACTCTGCAAATAAATATAATATTTAAAAAAAATTAGAATACTCAAAATATGTAACTCACAGAACTTAAACTTACTATTCCTCACAGAGCAAGGCCCTTTTTCCTCTTGAGTTGATTCCCACCCTATTCCGCATTCTCCTTGAGTTGCTTCTAATGTTATTATTTCAAGGCCTTGAGTTGCTTCTAATGTTATTATTTCAAGGCCCCATTTTTCTCAAGAAGATGAAACTACTCGTACATTCCAATCATTGGGGAACAACCATGATGCAACTGCAACTACTACACTCTCTCTAAATATGCTTTTTTAATATTTGGGATGATAACATGGAATTCTATACATATGCACTTATAACTTTGAAGTGACATTTGAGGACATGTTTTTATTACTGAATGTTTATCTGGCTTTACATTGTTTTTGGATTGTATATTTCATCCATAAATCTATGGGAAACCATGTAAAATTTAGAAACATTATAATCATAGTGGCATTAGACTTTAAACTCTTTTGGGAATCCATCATGTTTTAGGACGGTAAAATAGACCAGGTATGAAGCTTATTATAATCTCATCTCTTGAAAAAAGTAAGATCAACATATTCTTTTGTTGCTTGCCTTTGAATCTATAATATGCATTAATGGTTAATTTTCAAAACCAAATTAAAACTGTGAATGTTAGCTTATGTAATGGTTAATTTTCAAAACCAAATTAAAACTGTGAATGTTAGCTTATGTTCAGGGTTTAATTTTCAAAGCCAAATTAAAACTATGAATGTTAACCTATAAAACAGTGGAAGTTGAAAAAAATGTTATGCAGAATATATATAAATTTCTTGTTTATTGCAGATGGTGGGTGTCACTCTGAGTTATACGAAAAAGGAGGTTGATCGAACAAACGCTATTTTGTCCCGAGGTTGATTTTACTCCTTTCCGTGACTAGAATAGAAATGAATAGAATGATAAATGCATTTCTGGCACAATACTCTATGTAGAGCGATAAAAGTGGCGCTCTTGGCATTTGTTGATAGCCGTTGAGGATGTCAAATCTCAACAAGGTTCATAATATAATGTTTATAGGTATAATAATACCTATCCACATAATTAATGTTTATGGATATAATTATTGGTTATATATATATAGTTCTTTCATTCAAATATATATATAATGTTTATAGGTATAATAATACTATCCACATATTATAATGTTTATGATATAATTATTGGTAATATAATATAGTTATTTAATTCATATATTATTCAAATTTAAATTTATAAATTTAAGAATTAAAAATTAAAATAAAAAATATAAAAAAATTTAACTGTATTTTTTTAAAAATCTTATTTGATTTTTTTTTATTAAGTTAATTTCTATTTCTGAGCTAAAAAAGATTTACAAAGTTTATCAACATACTTCATTTGCCCACACAATTTGCTTTATACTAAAATAACACTGAACAAATATTACATTTTCTTTTATATTAGTTTTTCTTGTTTACTTTTCCTTTTCTGAATATATATCCAATGCTAAGATTTATCAAGATAATGCAAAAATTGTACAACAGTTATCTTTCCTTGAGATGTCCCCCATACCTCATACCCGAACACATTTGTTGCCTCTTTAATAGTCAGATTGGTGCATGCCTTGTGCCATTCATTTTTGGTCTAATAACATTAATAATTAAATCATTAATAATACATTTTCTATTATATACTAATTAATAAATTATATCAATATATTGTATTATTTATTAATATTTAATAAATATTATTATAATATAATATTAATACTATATATATTATATTATATTTATTATCAGTATATATTATAGCACTAAAATATTATTATTATTAATAAATAATATATATATATTTTTTGTTATTATAATAATTAGTAGTTATTATTCCGTGGTCTTGTATAGGTTTTGCATAAATCATTATTGTGTGTATTAAGGTATTCTTAAATGTTAAGTGATTGGTTCAATTCGTTCTTTATTTAGGTGTATAAATCATTATTGTGTATATTAAGGTATTCCTAAATGTTAAGTGATTGGTTCAATTCGCTCCTTATTTAGGTGTTATTCTTGGACATGATTATAATGTAGCTTCACCAATGCCAAACTTACAAAAAATACTTAATTAGTAGTTATTAGTTATATGGAATAATATGTTAAAAAATATTATTTGGAGTGAGGAAATTAATAGACATTTTCTAATAATTTGAATGAGCTTTGATTTTGTAAAGTAAAAATAATGTCAATGCCTACCTTAGACATGTAATATTAAATCAAAGATAAAATAATAAAAATTTATGATTAGATTTTTTTTTTTTTCAACATTAAAAAAACCACATATTATTATAACTATTTCTTTTTCTTTCCTAAAAAACATTCAAATATTTCTCAAATTTCAAGCGGTAGTTTCAAGTAATAGTTCTGTATAGTCCTTAATAGTATCCTTTAAAAAATATTAATCAAATTTTATTAAATGACATTGTTAGATTTTCTAATTATAATAGAGTAAACTTAAGTCAATAGCCTATATTGATTTAGCCCACACCTTTTCCTAAATGCTAAAAATTTCAAATGTAATAGTCCATTTTTCGTAAACTTCTTGGTAACCACTATATTCACATCTTACCTTAAAGGTTATCTTATGAGAGATTATACATAATACCTTTAATATATACATTTTCTTCGAGTGCATAAATTTTCATCTTCCCATTGGTTTATAACAAGTGGTTGGGACTTGGAAAATATCTAACTCTAACTAGAAAAAATGATGTAAGATTATTTCCGTGTCATTGAATGAGGTTAATTATTGATAATACTTCATTGAATTGCATGAGTATTATATGGTTAATGATTATATTAGGCATTTATGTTTACTTGGAACTTATGAAATGAGGGAGAATGTTATAGTATAAAATATTTATGAAATATATCTTGATAGTTTAAAGGAAATTGGTGATATGAATTATTTAATAATTCGGAAAAAAATAATTAGTATTTGTTGTAATAGATGAAAAACCACTAATACAAGAACAAAGAAATGACCTCTCTATTACACTACAACTATTAACTTTGTCATATATGTTGAGTATTTATATGTTAATTTAATCCAAGGATTCTTGGTTATTTACATAATTTCATATCATATGATCATTTGTAATAACATGGATAGTGTTTATATGGTTTTATGGAAACTTGTTTTTCATAAGTCATGAGTAATACCTAAAATCAAAAAATTTTATTTCACATTTATGAGGACTTAGGTAATGTTTGGGAACGATCTATATTTTTGAATACATACACAATATAATAAATGTTTACAATATATTTATGATTTACATTTGTGCTAAAAGGAAAATGATTTGCACAATAAGTAGCGATATTTTTTTAAATTCAACATATTAAACTAGCATGTAAAAATGTTGACAAATTTTCTTACATTACACCTACACATCTACCCTATACTAGTTGTAGGGTGCTTCTAGGAACAATAAAATTGTATTTTTATTTTTTTTATAAATCTCAAACTTTCTTACATTACACCTACACATCTACTAAGTTTCCTATACTGAATTGTAGAGTATCTCTAGACACAATAAAATTCTAATTATTTTTTAGAAATCTTATCTAGCTTCATGATTTTGGGTGCTTATTGATAGTGGTCTATTAAAAAAACACTATTCAAACACTTCCAGAATTTAATCTAGCCTTTTTTCAAATTCTAAGTTGTTAAATTTATAGATACCATTATTTTACCTTTAAAATTTCATACACTGAATGCCAATACCATATCAATTATTGGCATGTATATGGATCATGATATATATTTAAGAATTTGAAAAATAAATAAATTTAATTATAATTTCTTACCAATAATATTTAAAATTATAAATATTTTATTTTTTAAACAAAATAATACTTTATTATAATAATATTAAGAAGTAAAATAATTAATAATAAAAATTATAGGCTATTTTTATATAACTTAGTATTATAAAGTGGATAATTTTTAATATAATTGGTAAATGTTATTATAATATAATATTAATACTATTATATATTATTATTGAAGAAATATATTATAGTACAAAATATATTATTAATAATAATTAAGAAACATAAATATAATTATATATATAAATTATTATTATAACAATTATTAGTTATTGTGGAGAGGTTTTGCATAGATTTATCAGTGCGTCTAAAGGCACTCTTAGATGTTAAGTCACTAGTTCAATTCTCTTCTTATGGGGGTGTTATTCTTGAACATGACCATGAAGTAGCTTCACCAATGTCGAATTTACAAAAAAAAACGCATACACACAATTAGCAGTTACTATTTATATGGAATAATATGCTAAGAAATATTTTGGAGTGGGGAAATTAATGGAGTTTTTCTGATAGCTTAAATGGGCTCTGGTTTTGTAAGGTAGAGATAATGGCAATGCCTACCTCAATATGGATAAGTAGGATTAAATTGAAGATAAAGTAATAAGAATTTATAAAAAGCTATCCATGTGAAATTTCATTATGATTAGATTTTTTTTCTTAGCCCTTAAAAGACACATTTCATTATAACTAGAATTGTTTTTAGTCCTTAAAAAACATTTTAGGAAGCCTTTCTCAAATTTCAAGTAGGATTTCTATGTAGCCCTTAATAGTATCATTTAGAAAGCATTAATCAACTTTCATTGGATGCCATTGCTATATTTCCCAATCATGATGGAGTAAACTTAAGTCAGTGAGCTATATTGATTTAGCCCACACCTCTCCCTAAATGCTAAAACATTCAAATGTACTAGTGCCTTTTCGTAAACTTCATTGATACCAATATGATGCATTTAAGAACTATATTCACATCTTACCTAAAGTTTATCTTGTGAGAGATTATACAAAATACCTTAAATATATACCTTTTCTTTAGGTGCATAAGTTTTCATCTTCCTATTGGTTTATAACAAATGGTTGGGAATTGGAAAAATATCTAGTTCAGTCCTTGTTTGTAAGTTCTTATGATTATCAATTTTTGAAGAATTTGTTTCTGAATTTTTATCCATAGTGAACATCATTGAGAGTAATTGATGAGAGAAAGAGGAGATCTGAAAAGGTTTCTGCCATCCTCCTCTCAATCTTTATTCTCAATTTGTCGAGTAGACGAGTATCTTTCCAAGTCTCCCCTTCTTGCAAGGTAACAATCCTTGCTTGCATGCTATCTAGCGCAAGTAGAAAAAAATGATATAAATCGAATATTGCATATGCTAGATTTATTTCAATGTCATTGAAAGAGTTTATAATATTGATAATAATTCATGAATTTGCATGAGTATTATATGGCTTATGACCATATTAGACATTCATGAAATGAGGGAGAATTCTATAATAGAAAATATTTATGAAATTTTTATTAATAGTTTGAAGGAAATTTGTTTTATGGATCATTCAATGATTGGAAGAAATAAAATTAGTATTTGTTGCAATAGATGGAGCATCACTAATACAAGAACAAAGGAATGGACTTTCTGTTACACTACAACTATTGACTTTGTCGTATATGTTGAGGATTCATTATACATATCATAGAATGAATCTTGCATTTAAAATAGTGAGCAACATTTTAGTTAATTTCAAAATATGAAGATCTTGTACTAGAGGTTTATGCATTATTTTGTGGTAGTCTTAAAAAAATTCTAGAATTCCAATTTTTTTTGGAAGGTTTTACAAACCGAAAAAAAGCTAAAATTATGTTGATATAGAATGGATATCATTGATTTCACTAACTCAAAGACTATTTAATAAGTAGTAACCCTTCGTAGTGGTGACGTATGAACATACCTTTAGTGTATGCAAATTTCAAGATATTATCTTTAGACCAAGTGACATAGAGACATTATTAACATTGATTGAAATCCTTCCTCTACTAAATGAAATTAATGTCTTTGTGAAAATGTCTTAAACCACTTATATTTAAAAATACACAAATGTAAGAAATTAAGCATGTATTTCATTATATAATGTGTATATTATGCTAGACCCTTTTTGATCTAGATTTATGTAGCAATGAAATGAAAAACAGATTCAAACATAAACACAAAGCTATAGCGAAAAACTAAACTTGAATTCATTAATAACAAATATTGAAAGTTTTTTTACACGTTGAATGGCAATAAACTAGCTCGGGCCATGATAGCTTATCTCTGAGAAGAGATGTCATGGCTACATGCCTTTGAACTATGTTATAATGAGGCTCAAAGGACTTTTTATTATTTATAAACAAGGGAAATCCCTAAACGTCCAAAAAACTAACCCTAGGAGATGAAGCACCAAAATTTTGTGGGCCTTGTTGGGGTTAGTCGGCACATCAACTTCCTGGGGTTGTAACTTTGGCATATGATCTCTATTTTACACGTACAATAACTTGTTAGAAAGGTTTATCTGAGGAAGACAACTTTTGACTATAAACCCTTGACATAGACTATTGGTTTTCCCATTTTTATAAAAAAAATATCGTTAAGAGCCTCAAAACAACTTCAAAAGTTCGGGACTCGAAAAACTGCCAAAATAGTAAATTTTGCTGCAATTAAGGAAACAAAAAGAAACTTTGTTGGGGGTCCAAGTGAAATAGGAATGTGGCTGCCAATATCCACCTAGATTAGTCCTCCCCCCTTAGGAATAAATGGTCCCCATTGCATTGAGTTCCTCTATGAGATGAAGAAACTTCTGCTGAACTTGGTTCCTAGTGAGCCACTTTCCCTAGTGTAGGAGTTGGCCAACTTTAACAACATGCTACATTTGGATACTATACTTGCGAGTTCTCTTGATCTATGTGTCCGTGATTTGATAAATTGTGGCCTAGTCAGTGCATTCTGGGTTGAGCTATGTTGTTTCCAACTACTTAGCAATATTTGATGTGTCCAACAACGGTGGAAAGTATGGCCAAAGAAGGTCCACATTGAATATGAGGTGCAAGCCAATGAATGGTGGGATACTGAGCTCAAAAGTGTTGTCTCCCACAACAATGGTGATGGTGTACGACCCATATTAGAGTGGTGAAAGATTTCGAAGGGGCTCCGGAAAGGTGTTCCTTTTATATATGTAACCAAAGTTTGTTACCCACTTGAAACCTATGTGATACCTAATGTTGATCATGTTGTTGTTTGTAATTGGAATTTATTTTCTCTAATATTTCATGAAACAACTGGTGGATGTGTTAAATGCACTCAATAAATCTGGTGGATTTATAAGCTTCAGACTAAACATGGGTATATTCTTCCTAGGTATTTGCAAAAGGTAGTGCAACATCAAGGGGACATAATGGTTGAAATCCTAGGCCCACTTCCAAGGGGTTATGGATAGTCAAGTAGTGGAGAGCTATGTTATAGTTTTTTTAGACATAGGGAAGAAACTCATCCCATTTTCGTGGATGCTTGGAGTTGTACATGTGTAGTATGTGCACGATCATCCTGTTGATGACCTTTGTCTAGTCATCAGTCTTGGGATCAAATGTAGTATACTTGGTGAGCTTGGTGTCCAACAATGACCAAAGGCTTAACTAAAATGTGCTCAAAAACTTGATATCCCGATCTAATATAATGGTCCGCAAGATCCCAAAATGTACCCACACTCATTCAAAGAAGATTTGGTAGTGGAGTCTATTGTGATACTCTTCTTGTAGGCAACCAATATGGCTATCTTGGAAAATCTATCAATGACCACAAATACATAGTTGTTTCCATGCTTGATATAAGGAAGGCCAAACATTTAGTCCATGGAGATGGATTCCCATGGCCGACTAGGAGTAGGCATAGGAGTATACGAGCCTTACTTATTAATGGTTGGCTTGGAGATGGCACAAGCAGTCCAGGATCTGATGTATTTTGCAACATCCTGTTGGAGACTTGGCCAATAAAAATACTTTTGTAGTAAGGCCACAATTTTCTCCACATAAAGGGTCCTGTGACCCTACTATAGTGTGCCTCCCAAATCATCTTGGAATTCTCGCTTGAAGGAACACAAAGGTGGGCCAAGTAGCATACTAATGCATCCTATAGGTGGAAGTATGGAACATGCTTTCCATCCACTAGAATATGGTATTTGGTGGTGAAATTTGGATAATTTTTATAGTATATCGTATATTGGAAAGTGATGGTATATCATCCCATTGGGTAAAGGAGCTTAAGGGGTCAGATCAATCAAATGCTTGACCTGATAGTGTAGAGGTATCCCTATGGGTGAGGAGAAGATGTCCCTGTATTCTTCCACGACCTTATCCACCTTCTTCTACTGCATGGAGGAACCCTTCTCAGAGGCCATGGTGGCCATGATATTCCCCTTATTCTAAGAGTGAATAAAAACGAAAACAAATTTCCCAGTCTCGAAGATTATCTTGTTGCATTGCTTAGAAAATATCAAAGTAATGGCATTAGGCAGGGTTACTGCCGGTATCCTGTATAATTTATTTCCCAAAGTGATAATAATAGTGTGAGGCCTAAACTCATACACAACATAACACTTTCACAAGTATGGCTTTCCTAATAATACATCAAAAACTTCAAGACTTGCAACATCACACAATACCTCATCTGTGAAGGGCTTGATTCTATAAGGTAGGCGATACTATTAGGTGACGCGAAGATCTCACCCTTAGTGGAGCCATATGATGGTGTACGAATGTAGATATGGTGTTGTCGGTAGGCCCAATCACTTCACGACCTCAACTGAGATGAGGTTCTTTTAGCTTCCGCTATCGAAAATAAATTGTAGCGGAAAACCGTTCACCCACATCTGTGAGTGGAAGAGATGCTTCCCCTCCTATGGATCTTCGTGTTCAATCTTCTAAACCTTAGTAGTGGCTATGGTGCCCCTGGGCTCTACATCAATAATCTGACTCCCCTTGTTGATCGCCTTGTTGTGTTTCAACTCAAAGTCATAACATGTAAATAACTCTAAAGCTTTCAATTGGGCCACCAGTGACTGCTTGGTGCGCCACTCATTTGTGTTATGAGTGGGGCTCCTGTGGAACTCATACCACTTTCCTGTGTCATTCTTGTAGGTTTTAACCCCGTACAAAAATTACCTGCATTCGAATTCTAAAACACAGAAAATAAATAATGCGAGAGCATAACACATAAAACACATATACACAGAGATTTTCCCCTGGATCCCAAAACCGAGACTACCAGCTTGATTTTTCATTATGTTCATTTCAATGTTATAATACATATTTATACATGCCGAAACATCCAATACCTTGGATCGAAAACCATCACGTCCAATACCATGGACCGAAATTCATCGCGTCCAAAAAACATGTGTGAAAATCATGCACAAAACCATAGGTGGGTCTGCCCATACTAACAATGGGTCCAAAACCAAAGTTTTCCGAGGCACTGCCCCGAACCCCATAAAATGGGGTTACGGGTACACCTCGAACCCCCTGTGACCCCCCTGCTACACAATCGGCGCAACGAAGGGGGGCTCCACCCCCCCTCTAATCCCCCGGTCAACTATGTGGGCTAGTTGTGGAAAGAATATAACACAACCCAACATTCTCCCACTTGTTGTTTTCTTTCCACAGGGGGCCACAAGAGAGATTAGTCATTTTTCCAGCCCTGAAATGCCCATTGTCTCTCTACACTAAGAGAATTTCTCAGATCTCACAGATTTTGTCAATGCATCTGCAGTATTCTTCAAAGTGTCCACCTTTACCAGCAACACCGTTTTGTCTTCTATCATATCCCTCACAAAGTGATACTGAACATCAATGTGCTTTGTCTTTAAATGATAAGCAGGGTTCTTTGCCAAGAAAATTGCACTTTGGCTGTTACAGTCTATCCTTATAGCTCCCTGTACTAACCCCATACTTGAACACAATCTCTGCAACCAAACTGCTTCCTTGCTTGCATGAGTGGCTGCCATGTATTCTGCCTCTGTAGTTGATAGTGCCACTACAGATTGTTTCTTACTCATCCAACTGACTGCACCTCCAAATAGGGTTAAACACATACCCACTTGTAGATCTTCTCTGATCCAGATCTCCAGCCCAGTCTGCATCAACAAAGCCATGAATATCCAACATTCTATCCAATCCTGATCTTCCTTGGTAGCACAAACCATAATCACTAGTGCCACGCAAATACCTGAAAACCCGCTTCACTGCTATCTAGTGCGCCTTCCCTAGTTTTGACATAAACCTGCTCAATACTCCCACTGCATGTGCAATGTCTGGTCTAGTACAGACCATTGCATACATCAGGCTACCGACTACACTTGCATATGGAACACGAAACATGTCCTCTTCCTCTTCTTGTGTCTTGGGACACTGTTCAGCAGATAACCTCACACCTACAGGAATAGGAACCTTCACCGGTTTACTATCCTGCATATTAAACCTTTGCACTATTGTCTCGACATACTTCCTCTGGTTTAACCAGAGCTTCCTCTTTGCCTGATCTCTTTTAATTTCCATGCCCAAAATATAGTTTGCAGCACCAAGATATTTCATGTTGAATTTGGAGGACAAATGGGTCTTCAAATCCTGGATAATTTCTTCGTCATTGCAAACCAACAATATATCATCCACATACAAGACTAGATAAATAACACAGTCACCAGTTAATTTAAAATACACACAATGATCTACTTTGCTTCTGGTGAAGCCAAGTCCCCATATAAATGTACCAAATTTCTGATACCACATCCTTGGTGACTGTTTTAACCCATACAAAGACTTCTTTAACTTACATGCCAGTTCTTTCTTACCCTTCACCGCAAAGCCTTCAGGTTGCTTCATGTAGATCTCCTCTTCCAGATCCCCGTGAAGAAATGTCGTCTTCACATCCATCTGTTCTACCTCAAAATAAAAAGCAACAACAACATATAAAAGTAATCTAATAGAGGTTACCTTGGCAACAGGAGAAAAAATATCACCAAAATCAATTCCCTGCACCTAGGAATAACCTTTTGCTACCAACTGAGCTTTGTATTTCTCTCCACCTTTCCTTCTGCATTTGTCTTCTTCTTGAACACCCATTTGCTGCCAATGGGTTTCCTTCCAGTCGGCAACTCCACTAGATCCCAAGCCTCATTTTTGTGCAAAGATGCCATTTCATCAACCATAGCTTCTTTCCAGAGTTTGCCATCCTCTGAATCTACTGCTTCCTTCACAGTTCTGGGATCATCGTCAGTAATAGATAAAGCAAAATTTGAACAGAAAGCAGATAGACTATACCTTTCTGACTGCCTTCTTTCTCGAACTGATCTTCTCACACCCGGAGTTTGTGGCTCTTCATCTTCTGATTCCTCCTCTTCTGTAGAGTCTGATTCTTCCTCCTTAAGCTCAAACTCTATTTTCTTAGGTTCCTTTGGTTGGACTTCATGTTTAGTAACATCTTTTACTTCTCTGAACACCAAATCTCGGCTGTACAAAACCTTCCGTGTGATTGGGTTCCAAATCTTATAACCATTTAAACCATCCTTATATCCAATAAAGATGCACTTTTCATATTTATTATCCAACTTGGTTCATTTCTCCTTTGGAACATGTACATATGCATCACATCCAAATACCCTCAGATGTGAAAGAGAGGGTTTCTTACTAGTCCACACCTCTTGTGGAGTCTTATCCTCCAATGCTGATGAAAGTGATCCATTGACCATGTAACATTCTGTCTCCACTGCCTCTGCCTAGAATTCCTATCCTAACTCGGCACCATTGAGCATGCTTCTTTCCCTTTCCATCAACATCTTGTTCATTCTTTTTGCAACTCCATTTTGCTGAGATGTATATGGAGTAGTTTTCTGCCATGCTATACTACACTTCTTACAGAATTCTTCAGATTCCTTACTGCAAAACTCTCCACCGTTGTCTGTCCTCAACACCTTTATCTTCTTCTCTGTCTGGTTTTCCACCAGAGCCTTAAATTCTTTAAACCTGTCAAAGACTTCAGATTTCTTCTTAAGGAAATATATCCATGTATTCCTTGAGAAGTCATCTATAAATGATACATAATACACATACTTACCTAGTGATGGAAACTTCATAGGTCCAAACACATCACTGTGCACAAGCTCTAATATCTGTTTCGCCCTCTTACCACCAGAGGGGAAACTCACCCGATTCTGCTTCCCATATTCACAATTTTCACAGAAATCAAAGTCCAGAGAGTTATTACTCATACCTTCTACCATACCTTTATCATGAAGTATTCGAAGGCCCTTCTCTCCAATATGTCCAAGCCTTTGATGCCACAGCATGGTTTTCCCTCCAGAGACCATTAGATTTTCTGCTCCACTTTCAGGAACCACAGAACTGTTGCACCCATCAACAACAGTGCTATCTTCTAGCTTGTATAGAGTTCTAGTCCGAACTCCTTGCATCAATATTAGTGCTCCTCGAACCATCTTGCAGGTATCCTTCTCGAACACTGTTTTACACTTGCATCATCCAACTTGCTTACAAAAATCAAATTTTTGGCCAATGTAGGAATATGCAGAACACTCGAAAGTGTTCTAACCCTTTCACCTTGCAACTTCAACTTTACTTTTCCGCGACCAACGATTCTAGCCTTTCTGTCATTGCCCAAGAAGACATCACCACCATCGTATTTCTCATACTCACAAAACCACTCTCTATGGGGAGTGAAGTGAAAGGATGCAACTGAGTCAATCAACCATGTCTCATGATCTACATGTGACTTGAAGAAGCCAAGTACACATCTCCACCTTCATCTGAGGTGGTTTTCATCTCTATAGAAGGAGCATCATTAGATCCCTTTCCTTTATCAAGAGCTTTAGATTTACAGTCCCTTTTGAAGTGCCCTTCCTTTCCGCATTTCCAGCACACCACCTTTACAGGTTTTCCTGAAGATTTAGATCTCCCTCTAGATTTAGATCTCCCACTCGATGACTTATTTTTGTTTATGTTCTGGGACTGTCCTTGTACAGATAAGGCATCACCATTCTAGCTCTCCATATTTTTCTATCTCATCTCCTCTGTCAGCGAGGATGAGACTATTTCATCAAAATGCAAGGCAGTTGCATTGCTACCCATTGCAATAACCAGACTATCCCACAAATCTAGTAGAGAACACAACAAACTGATGCACTTATCTTCATATGAAATTTTAATATCAACAGATGCTAACTGACTTGCCACAGTATTAAATGCGTTCAAATGCTTTGTCACCGAGTCTCCATCTTTCATCCTCAGGTTATACAGCTTTTTCTGCAAGAACAATTTATTCACCAGAGACTTAGATTGGTACAAAGTCCCTAACTTGTCCCACAAAGCCTTCGTCGTAGCTTCCCTTGATACATTCAGCAATACTGAATCTGAGACACACAATCGTATTGTGTTCTTTGCCTTCCGATCCAACTTCTTCCATTCTTTATTGGACACTCTTGTAGATTTAGTACCCAGATCTACTGCGATCCACTGATCTTTATCCACCAACAGAGTCTCCATCTTGAGTTTCCACAACTCAAAACTTTGACCATTAAATTTCCCACTCTCTATCTTTCCACTACTCACCATCTTCTTTCGCCACCAGAATCGATCTCACAGATCTCCCACTGAACAGGGTCTACCACAAGCTCGAGTGAAACCCCTCAGCAGCAAAAACGTCCCCTTGAAGCCAAAACAACTGTGATACCAAATGTAGGTTTTAATCCCGTACAGAAATTACCTGCATATGAATTCTAAAACACAGAAAATAAACAATGCGAGAGCATAACACATAAAACACATATACACAGAGATTTTCCCCTCAATGTTACAATACATATATATACATGCCGAAGCATCCAATACCATGGACCAAAAACCATCGCGTCCAAAACCATGGACTGAAAACCATAGGTAAGTTTGTCCAACCTAATATAGGGTCCATTTTTTTTTCTCAGGGCACTGCCCCAGACCCCATAGAGGGGGGTTACCCGCTCCCCTCAAACCCCCTGGACAGGGGGGGTTGTCGCCCCTCCTGTGACCCCCTCCCTGCGCAATCGGCGCAATGAAGGGGGGCTCAACGGCCCCCTCTAACCCCCCGATTCACTACGTAAGTTAGTCGTGGAAAGAATATATCACAACCCAACAGAAACACATGCTCTTAACCATTAGGCCCACTCAAGTTGTATACATGAGCTACACAATGACATTTTGAGCATCTAAATTATAATTTCCAATAGTCCAATGACTATATCAACTTGTGAAAGCTCTATTCTCTTTCTATTTCCTTTAATATTTTAAAAAAGCAATCTAAATAAATATCTTCACCATCTTTCTATCCAACTTTCTAAAATAATTTACATTATTATAAATTTTCCCAAATCCTTCCACACCTTTTTAAAATTTCTTTCCTCCATAACATTTAAAACTAACCATATGAAAATTAATTCTTTTAAAAAAATCAAAACACAACCCCTATAAAATTTTAATTAATAGAATGGTAAAAATTAGTAATTTTAAAAATAACTATGAATTTATATTAAATTTTTATTAGGTTTAATAATGGGTAAAAATTAGTAATTTAAAAATAACTATGAATTTATATTAATTTTTCCATTAGATTAAATATAATTGTTTTATTATAAAATGCAATTTACAAAATACAATTTTAAAAATAACTATAAATTTTGTTGTTACAAATTACTTGATTTAGATTAGTAGAGATGTAAATTAAAAAAAATTAAAAATAATTTAAATAAATAGAATTTAATAATATAAACTTCAAACATTTTTTATTATTTTAAAATAAATAAATTTATTTAATATAAGATTTATGTATACATTTTAAAAATATAAATTTTGTTATAAAAATCTATTTGAAAACCGAATTTATATAAATAATTAAAAAAAATAAATATGTTTAAAATTTAATTAATAATAATCTGTTTCATAAACGTATGAGAAATTAGTAATATATTAAACTAATAACATATGAAATTAATTTGAGCCAAAGGTTCCAACTATTGCTATAGCAATAAAACCAACATTAATAACCAGGTCACCGGGACCTACGGATACCAACTAAAAACATTTTCACCGTGTTGCAAAGAGTTTCAGTAAGTTTTTACCTAAAAGGACATTGAATTTTACTTCATGGTCGCCTAAGATAATAACTGCATGGATTGTTTTACTTTTTCATTTTTAATATATCGGTGACGTTTTTAGGATAGAAAGCAAAGCCGAGCCATTATTATTATAGTAGTAGATCACAAATATTTCAAAAATAAGAAAAGTTTTATTATGATTTGATATTCTGGGAAGGTTTTGTTTTTTAATATATATATATATTTATATATATATATTTATATATATACCATGAAATTAATATCAGTATATAATTAATTTAATGACAAATCAAAATTTAAATAAATTAATATTTAATTAAAATTTAATCAACTCTAACTGATTAAATATTAGGGTGGTTATTTTTTAATTCTTTGGGATTTTATCAAGCCCTCTAGAGGATTAAATATCTTTGCAAATATTTTCTTGAATTTTTTTGTTCTAAAAAAGGTTTGCAACCTCAAGATATTTTGACCCTTTTGTGCTTGATAGATCTGGAGTAGATGGAACTAGGGCGCTGGGTTATTTTTATATATATTTATTTACCATTGCTCTAGAGTAAATATAATTTATTTATTTATTTATTTACCATACCTCAAGAGTAAATATAAAGAAATTTTTATTTATTTACCATACAATCTTTTTTGAGTGTTCGTAAACCTCTTTATATTTTAATTTTATATTGTGTTTATACATACTAATAATTAGATTAAAAATAAGCTCAATATTAAATGTTAAATGTTAAACATTAAGTTTATCTTTACATTTACATGTTTACGTTTACGTTTTTATGTGAGATCTACCCTCTAACAACTTCATCCAAATTTACCAAAATCAAATTGAAACTTTAAAATATAAAAATGAAATTACTGGACTTCAATTTGAAGTTATTCGATTTCCAAAAAAACAATTTGATAAAAGAAAACTTATAAAAGTACAATAGGGTTAAAAATTCATTCAAATTTTTAACCAATATTACGACATTCCAACAACTTCATCCAAATAATACCAAAATCAGAGGACTCACTGGGCATGCTTTAAAGTCTTAACAGGCATTTATAGTGAGTGCACATGTTCTAAACTGTACCATAATTATAACAGCAAGTGCATTAAAGTTGTTAAATAAGTCGGTGCTGCCTACACAGTCCAATGTCCCTCTCCGCTTTATCGAAATTTGCTGCTTTTTGCTTGTAATCGCTACAATACATGCGAAAACCTGAAATGCATGCCAATTATAGAGAAGCAAAGGTGGACGAGTCGCATTAAAATGCTTCTAACTACTTAGTGATGACCACCGAAGGCTTTTGGATAAATGGATTTTAGAGTTTATAAAAATTTATAAGTTTATTGTGGAGAGGAAACGAACAAAATAAATGTAAGTTTTATAGTTATTTCTGGTGAATTAAGTTTTGGTGTTTAGAATCAATTTGCAATACTTTCACTGGAAAGGTAACGGGGATTCGTATAAGTTAATTTGCAAATATGCAAGACATTAGATGCAGTGTATGTCTGCATGGGATATTTTTTCGAACCAAAATAAATAAATTAGTGTGGATATAAAAATCAAATGTTAATTAAATGTGAATAAATATTATAATAAGTATTTGAATTTTTATTTTAAAATACATCTCAAACCATTTATATTAAAAAACCTAAAAATGATTTAAATTATTGCTAAGAAAATTCTTAATCCTTGCTTTAGGAATATTACTATGAATATCATAGCATATTTTAGGGAGCTTAAATCTCTACTATTCACTTAATAATGACTGATAATTAAACTAGACTTCATGAAAGCTTATTTTGAAATAAACATACCTATCCCCATAATAATTGCATTGTATAACTTCATGTAGAATTTCCACATTTTGTAACGGGTTCCATGCCAAAATATTGGGAGCTTCCTCCTTGTAAATATTTATGACTTTTTTTAATCATGGTAACTAAATTTAAAATTTTTAGATTAGTGTGGTTTTAAGTTCTATAGTTCTGTGAACAAGACTTGATCGATGTGCTTGTTGTGTTGGTTAAGTGTGAATTGTGTAACAATGGGTACTTCTCTCACTTTTTTTTGTGGGAACATATTAAATTATTCATTTCAGATATGGTGGAACAATAGGATACTTATCCCTTTACGTCTAAATTGTGTAACAATGGGGTACTTCTCTCACTTTTTTTGGTGGGAACATATTAAACTATTCATTTTAAATATGGTGGAATGATGGGATACTTATCTCTCTGGTATGGCGGTAACATGAGATTCAAGAACGACCTCCTAATTGTCTCTTTCCATCGACTCCTTTCTTTGAACTGTTTAACTGGACCTGAATCTCAGTACTGAGACCCATAAGCTGAAACCTGAAAGTTGATCTGCGCTCTTCGGCTAAGAAAGATATCAACACAAGAAGGTGTCATCTCAAGAAAAGAGGAGGGGTTTACTGAACACTAATCCATGCAAAAAAAATATGACAACACTTAGGGGATTTTCTATATTGGATAAGATAGGGACTTTTAAATCCAAGATGGCTTCCAGGAGGATAGATGCAAAGGTTGGGATCTAAGGGCTAAGATAGAGGCATAATTTTTTCACTGTAATTTCATAACTAACCAAGGTATAGGATGCCTAAGGAAGAAGTTTCTGGTTTCTAGGATCTTTGAGACATGTAACCCTTCATTTAACCTTACAAACCCTTAACTTATTGCATATTCTCTCATTCTTCATCATTCAAATGAGACCACCAGTTTATTTATTTGGAATGCTTCACACTAAAAACTTAGGTCAAATTTAAAATTTTATACATTTTCTCTCTTGTTTAACCCCATTGTTTAGTGAATTTTTTTTTAGAAGATTTTTATTTTCCAAATGTTGATGGTTATATAAAATTTTTGTTACATCACGGTTACATTTAGAAATAGTGAAATTTTTCTCTTTTACAAAT